>JANRGW010014031.1:0-34976 GCA_024733675.1 Psilopsiagon aymara
CTCCAGGAGCAGAGGGAAGAAAAAGGGGGAAGTGAGTGAACAAACTGCGTGGTTGATTTATGGCTTAAACCACGACAGGTGTAATGTAAAGGAACACACACACAGTATTCTTACCTGGTAAGTCATTCTAAAACCAGTGAAAGATCGTGAAAAATGTAATTTTGAGAAGGATAGGATTTCTAAATTAACGTATCCAGATACTCCTAAACCACTCATCTTCCATGTAGACTAAATCCTTTGAAATCTGAAATTGTAAAGACATGCTGTATTTTGGTCTGTATGCAAAAGATGAAAAAGGTAACTTTTAACTGAATGAAAAGTAAATTCTCCATGACACTTAGCATATACCAACTCTGTAGCTTGGGTACCAGTGCAGACCTGCAGTCCGCAGTTTTTCAGCTGTGATTACTCAAGCTTTGTTGAAGGAGAAAAGCTTAAACTTTGCAAATATCCTCCTTGGTTTGAACATAGGATGTAAAGGAATAAACTCGCTCTTCTTCTACACCAAAACACCGAAGTGTTCAGAAAGTTATGCACCCTTGAGAAAGAGAAGTGTTTAATGAAATTACTTTTTTTTAAGTCTACATTACTTATTTAAGTCTACATTACAAAAAAAACCATTGAAAACATTTGTATGAGCTCGGACTAATTTAAGACATCATAATATGTATGGTGATACAAAAACATTTAAAATAGCTCTAAGAAACTCACAAAGCCTGCTTCAGAGAAAAAAAAACCCATACATTATTCTCTGTTTCCTGATAATTTAATTTATTACCAGTAACAGAGAGCTGTATATTACTTTTAGCAAAACAATCCTTTTAGATTGGGATAATTAGTTGTGATAGAAAACTATGGTTAATCTGTTCTAAAAATTCCGATTTTGAAAAAGTAATCTGTAATATCTAGGGGTTCCAGGCATTTCCACAAGGATGACATTTCCGTGTCTTTTGAACCAACTGATAAAAAGCCCTGGATAAAATTCCAAGATTCTTTAGCTTTCCTTGGTTACAAAAATTGCTGGTTTGGATTTCTGATTTCCATGGTGCCTTATGAAAGGGAAGTCCCTAATGAGAAATGGGTATTGCTGAATCATCTGGCAGTAGTTACACTATGGACTACAGAGGTGAATGGGGACCCCAGAAGCTCCCGCAAGCCAACATTTAAGGCAGTGGCACTGCTACTATGGCAAGGACAGGGGAGCAAAGACCAGAGGGAGGCTTTTCCTTGTTTTCCGCAAAAGCCTCTAGCAAAAATAAAAGACGCCTGCTGGAGGTGATACAAGAATATGTGGCAGACAAAAGTAGAGATTATCAAGAAAACTGGGAAAAGGGAAGTTATGTGAGGATGAGAGACAGGAAGTAAAAAAAGCAAGAAAAATGAGTACAGAGACCAACATAAGGTCAAAAATAAAAAGAAAAAAAGAAAAAGACAGTATGCATATGTAAGTGTCAACTTCACTCGTCTACTTCACGTTTAGTTGTTCCTTCTCTTGGTCTTCATGTAATCATTATCTCTGGGTGTCATTTGCCCCAGGGGTTCCATAGGACAAGTTCACAGAAAGAAAGATCTGCTTTTTTTGTGAATGTCTTCTTTATTCCAAAATATAAAAATCTAATCATTATCAATTACTGCATTAACTCACACTTCAGTGCAGCTCACCTGCACTCCTGTGGGTCTGCTTTGATCCATTGAAGATCTCAAGTAGTTCATGATCATCTTTAGTCCAATCAAGTCTAGAATGCCAGTGATGTTCTCAGTGCTGTGCTAGCAATATTTAAATTGCAATAGCAATATAAATTGTGCTAGCAATATTTAAATGCAAGTAATACAATGCATTTGACAGTATCTAATCATCAGACAGTATCTCACAACCAGAGATATGAAGTTCCAACTTGTATAAACTGACATAAATTTGAAATTGGCTAATAAAATGTACAGAAATTTCATGGTTCGGCTGACTATTAGACTCTTCTTGATGAATGTGCATACTATATATGTACACTATAAGAGTTTCCACACAATCAATACCCAAAGAAAATGTGTGTACTTTTACAGGTGTTGATGAATATAATAATGAAACTTTTTGTAAACTACTTTGATATTCCTAGCCTACCCTAAGCTACTCATCTTTGTTGCTGAACAGAGATGCCTCCTTGTCCTCTCTTTAAACTCTTTGAACCTATTTCTGTCGAAGTGAGAAGTAAGAACATGAGCAAAGTGGCTACTGGTATTTCCCCCATCTGTATGATCAGTTTGATAGCCAAACTTTCCTAAAGTAACTTTTTTTTCTACTTTTTTTAATGGCAAAAGCTGAATAAGAAATCCTAACTATAGATGAACCAAGAACTCAATAGTTTTGGACCACAAAGCTTCTACTAACAGGCAAATCATATATTTGAATTTACCTTTGGAAGCTCGGATTGACAACCCAAATACTTTTGGTGGATAGGGAGATGTGTTGGTCTTAAAGGATATATCATCAAACATTTTTATCTGTAGCTGGCTTTTAGACTGAATCATTATTTCATGTTTTCCAGATGGCAGATATATACTTCAGGTTCACTTACTGTAAGTCTTCCAAATATTTTGTTTTCTTTGTCTTTCTGTACTTTTTTCTCTTGTCACATCTGGCAGTAAGCCCCTGCCCGTGACAATTTGGGAATGAATTTGCTCAGCTATGCTAAAGGACTTCCAGATCTTTTTGGTTCATATTGTCTATGCTCTTAACCTCCTTTAGGGTCTGGCTCAGAGACTTTGTTGTAACCATACCCATCACACGGACTTAAAATGCGTTCCCAGCTCCTGCTTTATGTCTTTTGTCATTTTGCAGTCCAGTGCTCTGAAGTCAGCCATTTCTGATTTTAGATCAACATATTAAAAAACCAAAGTTGTTTTAGTAGAACCCAGCTTTGAACCTGAGCAGTTTTCTACAGTGAGGTTCTCATTTGGGATGGAAGTGGCTAACATGCTGCAAGCACAGGAAGAATGCTGACCCTGTTGAGTGCAGCAGTACTTTTTCCCTTCCCAGCAATTGTTTAGCACTTGCTGTTGACAATCCTCTACAGATTTGAAAAATATGTTGCATTCTACTGACTGTACAATTAACCTTCTTAGATAGTGTCTGGGTTTGATTAATAACTTCCTATTTTACCACAGGGATGAATAATTTTATTTGTAGAATTTAATATAGACCAAAGATAATTAACTTTCTTATAATTATTTTGAGCCTTCTTATATAGCAGCATTTAGATTTTAAAGAGTAGATTTTCAAGACTATTTATAGCCCTCAAGAACTCAAATAAAATCTGTTCAAACACAGCGAAAACCAGACAGATAATTGTGATAATATACCAAACTCCTGCTTTAAGAGGCAGTGGAAAGTCTCCACTTAATTTTCTATGTTTGAATTATTTATTTCACAACAGAACTTTCCAAATAATCACTAGCGTAAATAAAGAAAGAAGCTCTGAAATACAACTGTTTTATTTCACAGTAAAATAGCTGTGGAAAAGAGATTTGTGGGTGCTGTTGGGTAGCCACATTCTGTGGCATTAAATTTGTAATAATTGACTGACAGATAGAAAGCCCAAATCAATATCAGGTCATAAATTTCAGTTATGAAGAATGATATTATTTGCGTCACAATGACTTTGCTGAAGAAGGAAACTGTACTTCAAACAAGATAAAACTCTTTATTTTTATCACATAAAATCTTCATCTTTGAAAAATAATCTGCAAGTAATTCCAGTGGGGGACAGATTCAGCAATGGCCCTTTGTTAATGGCAGCCAGCCTGTGGTAAGACTTCATTTTCTTTTCCTTTCCATGAAAAAGAATCAAAACAAGTGGTCAAACATACTTTTACTAGCTCAATATATAGATATAAAAAAGTTTTTCTTTGATAATGTAACATCAGTAGGTAATCTTGAAAACACAGTTGTCCAGGCTGCACTGAATGAAACACTTGTAAAGAAGGGTTTTATCGTCAAAGAAGACTGTGACATCTCTCCTAGTTTCAGAACCATTTCTTTGTGTTCCTTACAAAAAGAGTTAAGTCATTATTAACAAATTAAAAATAGTTTTTTTCATATATACAAACAAAGCTGGGCCTCCTAATGAGTAGATGGAGCTGACAATACTGCCAGGGCCTAGGTCATGAAGTCTGATTTCTTCTCCCATCTAAATCATAAATGCTGTCTCAGTCAATTGAGACTTCTGTGGTGAAATTTGAGCAACTGTCTAGTACTCAGGGCAATCTGTATTCTTATCGTATCATGCATAAAGTGTAATTACAGGCACCTCACATACACTATTAGGTATCAAGTGTATTTATTTACAGTAGAGTGTAATGGGTACCCTATATTACTGAAAAAGATACTAATTAGTGGCATTATATGCATGTTATACTATAGGTCTAACTAAATAAATATGTAGGCTGTGTGCACATGTGGATTTTAAAAATAAAAGAAGTGATGATGCAGCGGAACTGCAAACACTGTCAGTTCCAAAGAAAGCAGAATATTCAGCTTTTGGAAACTCCAAAGAGCAGAGTCCAAAAGTAATTTTCCTGAAGTTGAATAGGACATATAGGTCAGAAGTCACTTTCTAGACTGGAATTAAACTTGGTTAAAGATCTTTAGGTTAAAAGCAAGAGAGGGTGTAAAGAAAGTTGAGGAATGAGAGTCTTAGGATGTAGAATAAAGTTACAGCATATGAGAATTGGGGTAACATTTGAGAAAAGCTGATTAGGGAGATTAGGAGATAACTCCTGCAAGAGAAGCCTACCACAGAGAAATCTGTGGATTTTCAGAGGATTTAATGATGGGAGATAAAAATGTAGAAAGCAGTCAATAAGCCACAAGGACTTCTCACAGCAGTGCTCTAGTACTCCAGGCTCATACACATACAGTTGTGAAAAAGGCCAATCAATGCCAACACAAGAGAGTGTCATTATTCATACCATGGCTAGAAAGAGAACAAAACATTGGATAAAATAGGCCATTTAGACTTGTAATCAATTAAAGCTGAGGAAACTGTAACTTCAGACTTGCTAGCCACATATAAACTGATCTTGAATTCAAAGGAAAGTTTAAACCTCAGAAAAGGACATTCACACAGGAGAGATGTACATGACTTCTATTGAAACATAATTTTCCAACTGACTGCCTTGCCCCAGTCAAGCCTCTTTTGTAATGAACTTCCTTGGGATTTCAAATGTGTCTTCTCTGAATAACATTAGCAACTCCAGATCTCTGCAGAACGCACTAACGAATGTGGCCCTACTGCCCTTGCCTGCCTTGCCAACCCTACAGATCTTCGACTATCTCCTTTGAGACTGCCAAAGTGGGACTTCTCATTGTCAGAATGCTTTGCCAGTCTCTGAACATTCCCTAAATTTACTCTATTTAACTGTGTTATTTGGCTGTAATCACTGAGCACATGAAGAAATGAGGCAAGATGAATATTTTCTTTATAGAGATAGGAATATTATACAGTAATTTTCTCTTGTGTGTCAGGAGAGTTTTAGGCAGACTTTCACATACCAAGCCAATGACAACCACAAAATCTAAGTGTGCCTCTCTTCTGCATTTAATCTTTTTTTTTTTTTGTATGTGTGAAGTAGCTGTTTCTTTCAGCTTTTAAGCTCACTGGGGTTCCTGGCAGGACACGACCACCTCCTTAAATCTTCTGACACTGTTCTAAAAGGGTGAAGTAACAATTCCACTTCCAACTTTCTGCTTCTTCTCCTTAGCCATCATGAAACTTTTTCTCTGAAGATCCCAGAGACGGAGATTATTCTGAAAAAAGGGATATTCATCTTGAAAGCGGAACAGGGGTTTGCATAACAAGGAGAAATATAGCAAGAGAAGGCTAGTGTGCAATTTTTTTTCCTTTCAAGTATCTCGTAGCACAGGTATTTTTTCATATCCTTTGTTTTCTCCTCTGAATTCTTCTTGGAAATGATTTTCCACCCCAATATTTATGGTTAGATAGAGCTTTACAGATGATAAAAATGCCATGTAGGCAAATACCCAGAGAACAGTATGAGGGCTTCTCAGGGACCAAGTGTCCATCTTTGGTGCTTCCAGCTCTTGTACAACTTTGTTTTTGAACCTAGATGTCCTCAGACACTTTGGAAGGTCTGAGCTGGTACTTCTCTGACAAACACATCACTTCTCACCTCAGAGGGATGGATAATACACACTGCATACCTTGATGTTTCAATTTCTGTGCAGCTTTCTTCCCACAGTTTCTGAAGGCAGTTGAAATCCTCATAAAACCACTTTTACATTGGTGCTGGAGGAATCTGTAGTACCCTATGCAAGGCAGAATATAGCAGATGAACATCCTACTCAAGTCATAAATATGCTTATGCGCAATAGAATGTATGCACTAGATCTGGTTAATTGGCAAATTTACGCACCCTAAGTAAGGGGACAAAAAAATGGGTATTCTTATACAAAAGTGCTCTTATTGCTATGTTTAACTGATTTGGTCTGTACACTAGCACCACTGCCTATGTGGTGAAGAGGCATTCACAGAGATATAAGATCATATAATAGGTTGGGTTGGAAGGGACCTTTAAAAGTCATCTAGTCCAACTCCCCTGCAATGAACAGGAATATTTTCAACTAGACCATGCTGCTCAAAGCCCTATCCTACCTGGCCTTGAACACTTCCAGGGATGGGGCAGCCTCAACTTATCTGGGCAATCTGTTTCAGTGTCTCACTATCCTCACAGTAAAGAACTTCCTGATAGCTAATCTAAACCTACCCTCTTTTGGGTTAAAGCCGTTACCCCTTGTGCAACACACCCTACTCCAAAGTTTGCCCTTATCTTTCCTATAAGACCTCTTTAAGTACTGAAAAGCTGCAATAAGGTCTCCTTAGAGACTTCTCTTATTGAGGCTGAACAACCCCAACTCTCTCAGCCTTTACTTATGGGAGAGGTGCCTCATCCCTCTGATCATCTTCATGGCCCTCCTCTGGACCTGCTTCAACAGGTGAACGTCTTTCCTGTGTTTGGGGCCCCAGATTTGGATGCAGGACTGCAGGTGGGTCTCACCAGCACAGAGTGGAGGGGGAGAATCACCTCCTTTGACCTTCTGGTCACTCTGCTTTACATGCGGCCCGTGATATTGTTGGTCTTGCTGGGCTACAAAAGCACACTGCCAGCTCATGTCCAGCTTTTCATCCACTAGCACCTCAGGGCTGCTCTCAGTCTCCTCGTTCCTTAACCTGTATTGATGTTTCATTACTGATTTTCTTTTATTATTCTTAGTAGCTCCTATTTTTGGGGGATGGGGTGGCTGGCAGCAAGAATAGCCATTTGTCCTGTGGGAGCTTCTTAATGACTTCTAGGAATGTGTGCTCTTATTGGGGAAAAAGTGCTTTACCTATTGCTAATCCTACAGAAATGTGGGGTGAGTTCCCAAGACTGCAATACTTATTTTACATAAAGCGTCAGGTTGGTCTTTAAATAGCAGTCCCAGAAGCTCAAGGCATTTTATTATCCATTAAGTTACTTAGCATTCACTGTATTTTTTTAAAAAGTCATGTTCCCCAGAGGATTTCCTAATATATGGTATTCCAGCACAGAGGGAAAAGAGAAAAGTATCCACAGCAAATAATCTGCTAAATTCAATCCTTACAATTTAGGAAGTACCGTAGTTACCGTAGGAGATCCATATGATACCTCTCTAAATTTTAAGATCTATCCCGGACCTCTGTAGGAGCAACATGGCTGAGCTTCTTTTTGGTTTTATAAGGGGAAATATTTATTTCTATGATTTTCCCTAAATACTTCTATAGAGAATATTCTTCTGTGTTGGCTTATAGCTGGCATCCGTAGACGTAGGCATATACAGGACCGAGTAGGGACCAAAAAGGTAAGCACTCCTGGAGAACAGAGGAAGGCAGAGCTGGAGAACAGGAAAAGGCAGATCAGAGGTAGTATACATGTTTTAGTTGTGCAGAATCTCTGTGGAGAAACCTGCTCTAGAATCTTACTACAAATGGAGGGGTTTGACACCAGATTACGGACCCTAAAATCAAGCAGACATCCTTCTGCTTACTCCTGAGAAAACAGGTGGGTGATGTCTCAGATGTCTCAGATGTCTACCAGAAGTTACTGTCTTTAGATGCCATATTTAACTGAAATGAGCCTTCTGCTCTGACTTGCCAGGCTCTCTACGTGGGCTGTCTGGTAGGCATTCAGGTCAGGTTTTTCAAAATGGAAGAAATTCAGTTTCACAAAGCTTGTTCTAAGGCAAAGGTGAGCTTAGAATTCTTCTGTTTTCTCTGATTAGGCAAACAATCTAACATGAAAAATAAATGTGAGCAGCAATGAATTCTGGAAAAAAAAAGAAACTAGTTATTGATTGTAATGGAGGTATGGAAAACGAAGCCAGAGCTTTACAAAATGATTTGAGCAAGGAGAAAAATAGAAGCTTCTTCCAAAAAGAGGAGCTAGAACTTGTGAAAAATGCACTCTCTTGAATTAATACCATAAATGACAGCATCTGGAAAATATTTTTTTCCCGTTTTCTGAATGACTATTTTCACTTTCTTAACTGTCAGCTTTTAGCTGCCCAAGTCACCAGGATGCCTATATTTTCTTTAGTCATTAAAGTGATACTGTGTTATAGGAAATACGCAGACACTGTGTTTGAAGGCATCCTTCAAATTACATGAAGCGTAGAGATAAAGTTGCATACCACCATAATCTAGATTAATTTTCTGTTTCGTTGTTAAAAAAATCTCTTCAGCAAAATTTCGAAACATGAAAAATGAATTCTGCTTTATCATCCAGCTGTGAGTAATAACGTATCTTTTTATTCAAACATAGTTCAGATTTAGTTGTGCAATGTACTCCACAGATGAAGTTCTTGGAGAACAGATGTTGTAATATTGAAGGGAGACCCCATAAGCACTTTAGGTAGCTAAGAGCTTCTCTCTGAAGACTGCTCAGAACGAGGAACAAAAGGGATTTGTAGAAATGTATTAACAAAGGTTCATGGTAGCTAAAGAATGCAGCTGGACATGCCACTCCGACTGATCTCCTTTTAAGCTTTCCTATGACTCTGTCTCTCAAACTGGCTGATGCAAAAAGGTCTGTGCCTGTCTCCCTTGAAAGTGGTACAAGATCTAGCAAGAGATATCTGAAATCCCTCCCAAGATAATAGAGAAGGGGGCTGGTCCTTAGCTAGCTAGCTACTTATTTCAGATCTCTGTATTAATGTGGCAGGAGTTAGAAGAAACAAGACTCTAAATCAGAGAAGAAACTTTTGGGAGAAAGAATGATCTATAAGTTGGTCTGCCTTGCCATGTAATGATAGCTAAAACTCAGAGATTTTTAGAGCCTCCTCCTCCCCACAAAGATCATGTCTTTAAACCTCTGATGATGAGCCTGGAAAGCAGGATGTGACTGAACCGTTACTGCTCAAACAGCAGATTTCAGTCTGCCCTTTTTAAATCTGTTCTGTCTAAGCTTTGCAGACTGCAGCATCACTCTTTTATCAAATCACTAATTCATAATATTAGTATGTTTGCTCCCAATAGGAATGATTATCTTTGAAAAACAAAAAAAGAAAACTGCAGCAACTATCCTAAATGCTCTCAGTGAAGCAGAGCTACCATGTCTACCATGACATGGAAGCTTGCCCTAATTTTTTAAACACAGGTTGCAATGACTCGATTCAGCAGAGTCCATTTCCTTTCAGGTTCATTCCCTTATAATGCTACAAGAGGAATAACTTTCAGCTTCCAGCCGCCCACAGAAGGTGCAGTGTAGTGCATCTGCTTTATGTGCTTTGTGTATACAACGGCTGCTGATTATACATTATTCACCAACATAGTAAGTACAAAGGCAGAGAGTTGCTGTGTTTGATAGGTTAATTTTAAAGGGGTTTTGTTAGCAAACAAATCCTATAAATAAAGCAGAAAAATGCCCAAATTTGGTTCCAGCCTCCCTCTCTCTCCCGGGGAGGAGCTGCTTGCCTCTTCAGCAAGAATTCAAATGAATTGAAAATTCCTTTAGAACTGACAGCCCAAGTGTAAGAATGATAAACGGCTTTGGCCTTGATAATTTTTATTAAGCACTAAATGTCACATTTAACCTGCATTACTAAAAGCAATTACCCATGTATCAACAGTCAAGCAGTGCAGAGCTAGACGCCTGAAGCAGCAGCATTATGCTCCATCTGGGAATAAGGATTTTCAATTAGAAGGCGAATAGCTGGAGAGGGGATCAAGTCCTCCAGTAGCTCCCAAAGGAGGTCTATGAGAAGCAAAGTCTTCATATCCAAGTAATCGCAAGCAATGTCAACAGAGCATTCCAAACCATCTGCTGCCAGAGTAGCGTTTACTTTATCAAATCTCAATATTTACAGAACACTGATTAGCTCGTGGGACCAGGATGGCTTACTGCCAGGGTGTTCTGGGAAATTCATTTTAAGGTGTGTTTCAGTAGGCTAATTAATTTACAAGCACCTGTTTCATCACTGGGAGCTGTTAGCACACCAGATGAGCTGCAGCAGGGAAAGGGGACTTTTTATCCTAGCTAAACTGATTTCAATTGATTTTCATTTACTGATGGCACAGTTGTGGTTTAATATGAGCATAGCCTAAAGTCATTTTGTTTACTAATGTTTTAAGTCAGTTTAAACAGTTTATTGTATACAAATATACTTTGGCTTGAGGAAACCTGTGATATTTTTTAAGTTCAGTATAGCACACACCTTCCTACAGCAAGATGTATTGTAGTAACCTATTCCATTCTGATGAAGTTTTTTCAATTTTATGTTACCTAAAACAAAAGAAAACTACAACAATGCAACTGCTTTTTCTGTTAAAGATGGATCTAATTCTGTTGGTGTGTCATTCAGAAAGTCTTTGTGAAAGAAACATCACGATGTAAACCCCTTTGTATCTTGCGCCAGTAATCCTGTCACCTAACCTCAATCTGCTCTGTCATGAAAGGTATTGAGGTTACTAACTTGGGTCTGTTTTCTCCCTCAACAAAGGGACTATAATAACTTCTTACACTACTTCTCCACATCAAGGAGCTAATTCAGGATTAACTGGTTCATGTTTGAATGTCATATTGCAAATGGAAATTTCAGGATCAAATCTTCTAGTTAAGAAGTGACAAGTGGCAAAAAGGAGTGATTTGTAAAGGAAAATGAATAACTTTTATTTTATAAGTATGATGTTTGGAATTAGGGCATTTTTCCGGGCTAATTGTACATCTTCCACAGTCTCTGTGTGTTCTTAACTAGTAATGGTTAAGAACTGCGCTATATAAAAGAAGAATGTTCATAGTAATCTGGACTCTTGAACATAGTGTATTTTCGCATCAAACAACTCAGATGGGTGTGAAGGCCGAAAATTAATTGCAAACACCATTTTATGTGATAATTTTAGAGTGATAGGTTTGAGAAAATAAATTAGAGAGTAATTTGAGAAGAACTTGTGCTAACCCAACAGAGTAAGATTTAAGAGGCATGAAAACTCCTGGGACTCTTACACCGCCTGTGAGGCTTTTGCCAGACCTTTGTGTCCTTAAGTTTTTACTCTGCAAAACAAGGACAATATTAGCTGCCCCCCCTTCCTGGTTTAGTGTCTTTAATCTGAGCATGTGGTGACTGTGTTTTGCCATGTGCTATTTTAGAGAGGTTTTCACCTTACTGGTCCCGTGATTGTTGGTTGGTTGGTTGTTTCCTCTTGACACTGTAGTAATAGGAAGAGGGAATAATGATAATTTTATTACAGTAATGTCAAGATAAGCTAACCCAAACTGACTTCCTCTTGACACTCCTGGAGTACAATTATTGTCCTTTTGAATTATTGGTCTACATCTCCTTTATGCTACAGGTGTGTTGCCTATGTGAGATGGTGGAAAGATCTCTCAAAGAAGGCAATTTAAATTAGCAGAAAGCATAAATATCTTAGGCAGCTGGAAGCTCAGCTTACATAGATTTAGACTAGAGATAAAGAATATATTTTTTTCATTGTGATAACTATCAGCTAGTGAAAGGTTTATAAGGATTTAGAAGACTGCGAATCTTTAGATCAAAACTGGGTATTTCACATGTATTTACTTGGGCTCAGCAATGAAGGCCCTAGTGAAGAAATCCTGTGGCCTGCTGTGTGCTGAAGATAGAACAAGTATACTGGTTTTTCGTTTGCTTTTAACTTCATGTGCATGATTCACTGGCAAACTGTGGGCTACTTCTTAAGGGAACAACAAAAATTATATATATAAAAAGATAATCTCATATTATGTTATATAACAGCTTTTACATGTGAAAGAGTTTGGGTCAATCTCTGCTAAAGGAGCTTTGAAGGTCCATGAACAGGAAAAATTTCTGGAACTATTTGTCTTGTGAATCAATTCTAATTTTTTAATTTTAAAATATATTCAGCAGTTTTGTGATTCATCCCTTGGAAAGAGCGAGAAAGAGCTTGTGTCTTCTTTGTGCCCTCCTCATTAGAGGGTGCTCTGTGTGGTGCCTTGGGACACCAGTGCCTCTGGAATGTCCATGGTGTTTCACAAGGCAGTCTTGTCCTTGGTATATGCACAGGCTCATTCCTGCTGTGTTCGGAATCACACTTGAGGATCTAACAGGATACTTATGGTGCACTAGAGTCTTATTTGCCCCTGAGTAATTGCAGAATTGCCACAGCTATTTAGAATATGCATCCGAAGGATGAAAGTATTCCTCCCTACAAGTGCATAATACCACTGCACTAGAATATGCATATTTATTTAGGAATCTGTAACTATATTACGTGGTCATGAAAGGGTTTTTTGAGTGTAAAATGGTTTTGTTTGTTTGTTTTAAATTTACTCCTTCCATGGACCTGTTCTGACGTACTCTATGTTTCTGGGTTCAGTTTGTCAGAAGAGAACTTATTTCCAGATGTTGCATTTATTATCCATTGGCTAGAGGGGTTTTTCTAAAAGAACGATTTAAACATTAAGTTACCTTGTTTATATACTGTTGGTGGGGGAAAATAATGGATTTGAAATATTTGCAGATGGAGATAAAACTTTCTATGAATATCTACAACTTTCAACATTATCTCATAGCCACAATCTCATCCAGTTTCTAATGTTAAAAGCAGTGTGTTGGGATTTATTTGTCTGTATCTTATCTTTATGTGTAAAGAAATGAGTAGAAAATGGATTTTGCTAACTTGGTTTTGTGGGTGCTGTTGTGTGGTTTAGTTTTGATTTGTTTGTTTGTTTTTCTATGAGACACATGTCATTGTTTTTCTCATCTTGGAGGCTGTTTCACCAAAGTAATATCTGTGTCTGAGGGGTCTCCTTCATATGGAAAATAAAGAAAATTTAATAATGTCTCAAGGCTCAGAGAGAGGTCTTTAGTTTGCTCAGTGTCTGAGATAAGGATAGTTGAGCATGATCAGAAATTTGTTGCTTTTAGAATGGTGAACAAGTGTGTTTGTGCAAAACAGAAAATGTGGCATTTCTTCCTTCGAGGAACTACCTTAGTCTAATTCAATTCCTTAAAAAATTGTCCACATTCTATTTCTGATTTGCAGAGGACATGGTCATCAAAAATTTCAACATTTCAAAGAGAAAGTAGGTGTTTAAAAATTAGAAAGCTGTAGTCTTTCAAGACAGCTGGGATCTGCTTCAAATCTGAAAAAAAGAAAAAAAAACCCTTTGAAAAAGGATTGACTAATGGACCACATTATAAGCATATTAAAAAGCTGATCTGCAGTCTAAAATGAATGTCAGTGGTTGTTATAAAGTTACTGTTGTTTATACTTAGAAGCATCTTTTTCTTTCCAAATTCTTCCCAATTCAGTGAAAAAGAATTCTTTATTTCACGATATTTTTTTTTTCCGTATTGCAATCAGTACAGTGATGGATGTTTTACATTTGAAAGAAATTTCAGTAGAGATGTAGATCAGACAAACTGAGACAGAGCAAATTGTGACTTTTTAGGATCATTTTAGTATATCTCAGGGCTTCAGAACAAGATGAAATTATTTTCACCTAGAGAGTTGTGTCAGTCATTAAACATGCACACAAATAGAAAGTGAGTAAAATCCTGGACTCTAAAGTCAAGGGCAAAATGTTCCACTGGATCTAAGATTTTATTCAGTTAAGTAAGTTTTGAGAAAATGCATCAGATTTTCTCCTGCAGTAATTACCTTGAGGTATTTTTCTTTAATGTCTTACAGAGGTTACAGTGAATAAGGTGGTGAGCCAGCTGGGGTTGCCAACCAACAATTCACAGAATGGTTGGGCAAAAAGATGGCACTGATAGTGCCTCTTAGAAGTGATGCAGCTACATAGCAGAAAATAGACTAAAAATCCCATTTATCCCCCAAAAAGCCTGGCAGTACCCTACCAGTATAGTCATGGGTTTGTAGAAAGTATTTTTGACAAACGTACTAAATTGATTCCTCTGCGCTGTTAGTTGTGATGTTTTATTGCTAGTTGTTTGTGTGCATTGGGACAGGTGTTTTATTTGCTAAAGAAATTCAATAAATCTTTAATATGTTGCAGTTTGAGCACGACCAATTGGCAGTTGCAAGAATCATTGAATCACAGAATGATAGAATGGTTTGGGTTGGAAGAAAGATCATCCAGTTCCAACCCCCCTGTAATGGGCAGAGATGCCTTCTGCTAGGAATGACCAGGTTGCTCAAAACACCATTTCAACTTGGCCTTGAACACTTCTAGGGATGAGGCACCCAAAGCTTCTCTTGGTAAACTGTGTCAGTGTCTCAACACATATTTACTCAGTGTTGCTGTTTATTGTGGTGAAGGTTTATTCCTTGCAAAGCAAAAAATACATGCCTACTCCATAAGTCTTGGACTTGGTGTGGCCACTGACTTGTTCCACGGAAGCCACCAAAAAGCTTTCATTACTATGTATCAAAGTCTGTCTCCATTCTCCTCTGTGACCTAGAGATGAAGGGATCTATATTTAATTTTTAGCAGGGTCTGTAAACTATTCACTTCCCACAATTTGCTTTATCGTTCTACTTCAGCACCCTATCACAGTCTGGCTTCCACAATGCTCTCAGAAGTGTGATTCAGTTTACTGTAATTTTATGGCTGGTAGTTCTGTTTTCTTTAATGGGATTTGTTTTACTTTGCAATATTACTTTAAGCTGTGATCTGTTGTAGGATAAAGATGTTATTATAAAGATGTTATTATGACAGTGTTAGCTTCTCTGTAAATTGCAGTGCCTTGAGGATTGCATTTTGAGAATGCATGTAAACACTTTACAGAGCTAATAACACAGATACCATATGTAAAGCTTGAAAAATATTTAAATAGGGCACATTTGAAGGAATAAAACAATCAAAAGGCTTTTTGGGGATAATGAAGATTGCACTGAATTGTATAAACTCAATGTACAGCTTTTAAAATACAACCCATATACATACCATCACCCATTTTCCCTTTTCTTCCTGCTTATCTACAATTTATTTGAACTATTGGAATATGTTTTCAGCAGAATTCTTCTACAGTAATTGACAAGATCTTTGGGATAATGTCTTTGGAACAACAACCTTTCATTTAATATAACAATCATTAGTCATTTTTGTTAACAGCCTTGACTAGAAGAAAAACAGTTGTTACAAATATGAAAATAAGCAAGCTACTTAGGTGCTTAGGCAGAAATGCACCACATTTTGTGATGGCAATAATGTTGCTTGACTGTTTATTTACCTCCAAGTGGACTTTTTTAGTCCTTTTGCAGGCAAAATAGCTGCACGACCTCAGTTGGTGCTTGAGTTACAGAGTAACTGCAGCCATCAGAGGTTACCACTAATATATTTTATTATAAGAATTTCTGGGGAGACTGAAACACAATCCCAACCTTTGACCAAAATGGGGTATTTGTTATTTCACTTTTCTTATAATACTTACTCTTCCCTTCCCTTCCCATTTCTTTTGCTTTCCCTTTTCTTTTTCTCCTTCCCCACTCCTCTCCAACCAAACTCTTACTATCTCATTTGATTTCATTCAATTCCTTAAGTTATATGTGAGTAAAGCAAATAATTTGTTTCCAGTTTGATGTACTGTGCAGCTCTATTAAATTATCATCTGGCTTCTTCAAAGAAGGTCACATAACAAATCCTTGTCATTCTAGTTTTTGCCAGCTGCCTTAGGAAATTATTGACAGTTGTAATAGGTTATAAAACAAAATCATGGTGGTCCTGCTACTTCATTTTTCTTCATCATCCCAGTTCTGGTGGTGTTATTTTTTCACTTGGTTTTTTTAATTTTCTCTCTTTTTTTTTTTCTTTTTTTTTTTTTTTTTTTTTTTTAGGGGGGGGGATGTGTGTGGTAATCTGTGCGTGTGCTTTTGCTTTTATTATCAAATTTCATATTTTCCTTTAGATTGTTATGGGTTTTATATAAGGCCCCACTTCTCCAGTTAATCTTTGGATCCTAGTGCTGCTTGCATTTCCTCAATGTAAATTCTGATCTGGGGTTACACATGCAACAGTTTTGTGGTCAAGGCTCTCTGTGAGCAGAACTCACCTTGATAACCCAAAATTAATTTTCCTGAAGAATTCATTCTGAACTTAATGGTGTTATTCATTTGAGTAAATGCCTCTTCCTCCAGGTGCCAGTGCCGGCAGGCCCTGGTGTTGCAGCTCTGAGGAAAGCCACTCAGAGATCACTGACAAATTATTTGCACATTGTTTTTGTGACCCTATCTGAGTACTATCAGTAAAATCCCCATCTTAGCATCTGTCTCTTCCCTCTCTTTGTTCCCAAGTCTATTTCTTACTGCTAAGTAATCTGAAGAAGTGGAAGTAGGGCCTGAATCATCAGAAAATGGCACATAATGTGTTACTGTCCTTCTCCAGTGTGCGGCTGAATGACTCTGTGGTTTCCTATATAAAAAGTGTCTTTTGTGAGATTGTCTCTTTGTTTAAACAAAAAGAGAGAGAGGGAGAGAATGAAATATACTATAGAATACTCAGGCAGATGCTTGGCATTATATTAACACATGTATTATGGCGTATCATGTAATGGTACACTATGGGGAATAGTAATGAATAGTTTGGAGCACAATAATGTGCATTGTTGATGTTTGTTAAAATAAAGATATTCAATTTATAATAAAAGGGATTAAAAGCTTAATTCATGACTATGTTAATATTTGTCTGTAAGTACACAGATAAATGGTAACGTACCTTATCACATTAAACACCTGCACGTACAAGTTCCCCTGCTGAGATCTCCATGGGATTGTATGTTGTACAGAGCTTAAACTTTCATTTCCCAAAATAATGATATCATTCATTTACAGATATAGATAGGCTCTTCTTACTCAAACTATATCCTGAAATGAGAATTGTTACTTCAACTACAAAAATGTGGGATTAATTACCACAGTGATTGCCTGCTGCATCATCTGATGGTATTTGTGCATAGAATTTATATATTTTGCAACAATCTGATTGCCTGACAGAAATGAATTAAGACTTTCTAAAATACACTGCTGTTAAGGGTAAATGATACCTCAACACAGATGTGATGAGGCACGTGGTGGTAGCAAACAGATCTCATCTCAACACAGATCTCCCAGTGTCTTCCCCATATTTCCCACATGCCATCCTCTGTGAACAACAGAAAAGAATGTGCATTTGTGAAGAAAATGCATAATTAAGGAGGGTGATTGATGGCTGAACTGTTTCATTGTTTAGCTCTGCTGTGCAAGTGTTTACAGGCATACTGGATGCCTGTGCAGTCTCAGTGTATGCACTTGGAAGCATCCGAAGGACAAAATGCCAGCAGAAGCACCCACCATATTCCTTTCTGTGAAAAACACGACCCAAAATAAAATGGTGATAATTCAGACTCTCTTCACTTGCCAGCTTTGCAAAACGAAGGATCAGAAAAGGAAAACAGTGCTGTGAAAGCCAGACTAAAACTGACGCAGAACTCTCTTTAGCAAAGTCACCAAACTGGGCACTTGGAAGGACTTGGCTGCATGAAGATAGGTCAAAGAAATCCTGTGGACACCAGGGACATTTTTTCAGAATGGAAAAAATAGATGTAGCCAGAAATCAAATGTGAATGTGTATTTCCAATTAAATGCTGGGTGAAAGTCTGAGAGGGAGCCCATTTCAAAATTCTATTTCATGACAATGTATTTATTTTCCTTTATATGAAACAAGTGCATCACATAAGCAACAATCATCGCTGCTAACGAAGTAAGCATTTTATATAAAGCTTTGGTGTGAAAAACATTTTCCAGAAGCTCCAAGGTTTATGGCTGTACCATATAGTCAAAATATCCTTGCTAACATGTACACAGCAAACCTGCTCTAAACTCTTGTCTTTGCTCAAACAGGTCTCACAGATATCATGATGCTTCAGTGTCCTGCATCAGCTCTGCAGAAACATGTCTTCCCTTCCAACCCCTTCTTCCCCACACACGTTCTATCAGGCATAATTTTTAACATAATGTCTATTGACTAAGAGTTTAATAGCAAAGTACAGTTTATTAACTGATTATCCTTTTTAGCACTTTGTTTGCTTTTTATTCTGCAACTATATTATCAAGGAAGACTTTGTGTTTTAAAGTTTCCTTTAGCATGCAGTTTGGATGTTCAATGTTGTAGCATGATGGGGATACGATTATCTAGTATATGGCTACAGGCAGAGTTTTAGTCTATGTTGTGCATAGTTTTCACGAAACTAAACCTCCTTGAGTGCAGTGAATGCTCCTTGTGTGAAGGAATGACTACCTTATGAAACAGGAGAACCAGGGAGCCTATCATTTTAAGATCATCCTTCTTCTGAACATTCATTGTTTTGGCTATGCCTAGTTACTAGAGACCTGCTCCCGACAACATTCTCAGTGGGGCAATGTATTTGGGATCCTGGATAAACCAGAAAGCTGTTATAGCAACTAAGAAGAAAGAGGCATTAATTGACCTCTGAGTCTTGTTACTACCAACTCTTTTTCCACTGACTCGGATCTGTTTATAGATCTGAACTTTTAAGAGTGCACATCACACAAGATCTAATACACTGCAAAAAGACCTGTTATTTCAGAAGCAGCTTTTTAGACAAAGTGACATGATCCTCACATTTGCCTGCATAGAGCAGCTGACTCAAGGCCTGCTGCAGGCTGGGAAGTTGGGGCAAGGTTTGTTCTGTGGACTTTTAGGGAAGCTACCTGCATCTGAACTGGTGAGAAGAGGATCAAAGCAACACAAAACTAGAGTGCTGATGTGCTTGATCACATTTAGGAAAAAGAGAGGTGTATTTGGGCTTCCCCTGGCCTCAACAGGGGCTTGACTGCTGGCACTCCCACCAAGATATAAAGAAATGTATTGTGTCACACAGTGATTTGGGATGATAAAACAAAATCACTTGGAGACAACACCGTGTCAAGACAAGATTTTCCCTAAGCTATGGCCCTGAAATCTATGAATGCTGTGAAGAATATTTTTGATCTGCTGCTCATGCATGCATGTTCCAAGCATGCAGGCACACTACTAATACAAAATTTTAAAAATATGAATATCCTTTCCTGCTTCCTATGTATTTGGGAGATAAGACTAATAAAATACCTTTGCTACATGTGAAATGCCCCAGCTAATCTACAGATATGTTAAATAAGAGTTGGAAATTGGTAATTATCTCAATACTTAGATTTTCATAAGGAAACTTTTCTTCAGGCAACTGTTCTGCAGAAATTAAGCTGTGCACAAGTATTTTAATTTTTAGTTCCATTTCTCATTGTCTTTTTAAAATATATATTTTACTTCATTTTAACTCAAAATCTTTAAGTAGAATGTCTCCTATTTTTATGTGATAAATTGGAGGAATTAAACTGGAGAAATTTTCAGTTCATATTCTTCTCTTAAAAATTATATATATTTCTGAGTGACTTCATGAAAGAAACTTTAAAACCTCCTTATTCACACTAGTATTTTAGATCTTTATCTGAATGTATATTTTTAAGGATAACTATTGTGTGTTTGGAGGAAGATCAGTTTCTTTTTTATTTTTTTTTCCCCTCTTATTTCTGCAGAATGACTTTCTTTTTAAACACTGGGACTTTTGTTATGTTAATCAGTCAGGGAACATTTCCAATTCAATTTTACCTGAGCGCTGGTCAGCTAGAGTTTCCTTTGTTTGATGTCCCTTGAGCCTTCCCTTGTCTTTTAAGCTGTAATTTAGTAGGAGCTGCTGTCAATTTACTCTGTCCATTACATTTACAGTGATATTCCAGACATTGTCTTCTATTCAGTCCTAGAGAAGTTCCTCGACCTAAGCAAAGTGTGCAGGGAAAATTCCTATAGAAATTGGAAGTACGAGCACAGAACTCTTGTTCTCCTATGTGCAATACGTGCATACAAATAAAATTGTTGCTACCTACCGAGATGATTATTATTTTTTTATCTAACAGATTCTTAAACTCAGGAGAGTTACCAAATAGTAATTAATTAGGATTTGCAATGAAATGGACATGTCCCATACAACTAGACAGCCAGATTTCTCTCTGCTCTGCCATGCCTCTGTAGTAACAAGATTGTACTTTTTAATTCCATAAAACAGCCCTTAACATTAAGAGGTGGATTTTTTTATCACAATTGCCAGCTGTCATGGAATTCAACAAATAGAGCAATTTTCTTGCCCTCAGTCCATATCAGCAAGTTCCTTAGACTTCAGTGTGCCACGTGGGAAATTGTTGCTTTGAGCATTTGCTTTCCATGGGATGAGAAAGGAAAAAACCCTAGAAAGAGAGTGTTAGACCAGATTTTAACCATTGAGCTGCCTTGACTGAGGCAGTATCTGTGATAGCAGAAGGGGAAAGTATTGCCTGCATGAGTTTCCATTTCCTCTGGAAGCTGTTGCCTTGGACTGGAGAGCTTAATAGTAAAACAATTAACTACCTGTATCTCCCAAAACAATTAATTTCCTGTATCTCCCAAAATGAGAACAAAAAAGAGGTGACTAAATGACAAATGACAGAGAGTAAAGCTTCCAGCCCATGGAAGAAAAGCGAGTAAGAGCTTTGGGAAGCTTGAGAGAAGTGGGAACAGGTTTGAAGTGTGCCATGCATATCTCTGTGGTAGTACAGGCATTACGAAAGAGACATATTGTCTTTTCTAAAGCTCTCCAGCCTGGCCGGGGTAGCTCTTGGAGCACCCTGCTTTGCTGGTGTTGAGTTCCCAGGCCTTGTGCAGGGGATAGAGACTATATTGGCAGATGGATACTTTGGGACAGATTCATGAGAGTCCTGAGCTTGGGGTATGTGTTGTGATGGGGTAAAACCCTACTCCTTCAGCAGAGTGCTCTGGGAAGCTCTGCAATGTCATCACCGAGGTGTTTCTGCCTTTCTGAGTCCAGTCTATCTGGGGATGATCGATCCATATTCAAAAAGCTGCAGGTCCACAGTCACTCAGAACATGAGTCTCCCATTTCAAACAAAATCACTGTAGCCTGATCCTACAGTGCATGATCAGCTGCAATTCTCCCAACTTTGAATCTGGATCTAAAGATACAGTAGACGTGGCTTCTTCATGTCCAGAATAGGCTGGAGTTTGTATTTATCCATAATGACTCTAGAACAAAAAGAAGTGAGGAGGCAGTTTCAGAAACGGCTCAGTGTTTTGGGATACTCTGCTCAGAATCTGTTTTTCCCCACTTGGTTTTATACATACATCTGGAGCCAGCTTTTCCCCTTGAAGATAGGCCTTGGGAATGTCTCTAGGACAGCCAAATAATGAAGCTGTCAATTTATTCATTTGCCACTAGTGTGAAGCTTAAAAATAGGAAGTGATCTAT
The DNA here is from genome assembly GCA_024733675.1 of Psilopsiagon aymara. Taxonomy (NCBI): domain Eukaryota; kingdom Metazoa; phylum Chordata; class Aves; order Psittaciformes; family Psittacidae; genus Psilopsiagon; species Psilopsiagon aymara. The sequence goes on from JANRGW010014031.1 coordinate 21,818, forward strand.
AGTTAATGACAGAATGGATGGAGGTGCAGGAGCTGGTTGCCCTCTGCCAACAGGTTTGACAGGGTTACTGTTCTGGCAGTACACAGACACTTGTATGGCTCTAACCTTAGTCAGCATTGCTTGTTATAATTATCACAGGTCTTCCGCAGCTTTTACCTTCCATCACTCACTCACCTCAAACAATTCTCAGATTGTTTTTCTGTTGTTAATTGTATTTGGTACCTAAAATTTAAAAAGGATGAGTTATGGATTTCTTTTCCTGTCCTGTTGATTTGGTTTTGTTCTTCCTTTTAATTATGATGGGAGATGGTCTGTGCGCTTGTTTTAATCGCATTCAGTTTTACTGACTGATACACTGATGTTCTGAGTTGCATGTATGGATTTGCATTTCATTCTTTGTACAATCAATGAACCTCTTTTTAAAAGCCACTGTGAAAGAAGAGATCAGTTTCTGTGGACTGGGATTCTCAGCTGTTCTGAGCTGATGTATTGCAATGCAGAAGCTGAGCAGTGGATCTCAGAGATACCCATCAGCTGAGATGAGCTGGGATGTTCCCAGCACTTAACACTCCTCACTGCAGGAGTCTCCAAGCTCAGGCAATTCATCCACTCCTTAATGTGACTGGGCCAGCTTCTTCAACCAGGAGAGCCAAAAGCATTACCTTGGTTAATGGGAATTTTGTGATTGACTTTATCTAAGCCAGGAATTAGTACTTTTTTAAGGGAAGCTCAAATCCTGATGGTACCTGATACTGTTTGAGGCTGGCTTTGGTTATTCCCTATGCTTAATACATCCTTGAAAACAGCTTATTTGCTGGTGGTTTTTAAACAATAGAGGCTAGTTACTTACAGGGAACAGCTACTTGTGTGTAGAAAGTAATTGGCTCCACACCATATAAATGATTTATTTCTATTCTACCATTTATGTGGGCTGCAAAGTGTAGTAATTATTTTATTCCCTTGCATCATAGTTTCTGATATGAATACATGCTATCTGTATGTGGCTTTTAATGAAACAATTTAAAAGTATTTCATCTGTTGCTTATAAAAACATCAAGAAAGTTGGGGGGGGTTTCTTATCTTTCAAAGCTGACAGTACCAGCAAAATTTATGTGGCAAGGAAGACTGCTACAAACTCCTAATTATAACAAGAAGAATTAAAATTAAACCAGCCTATGGTTTTATCTTATATAATATCAATTTTTAAGCTAGCTGAACTGAGAAACATTATAAATGATGATTATGTACAAAACTTTAAATAAGGGGAAAGGATGTGCCACAAGGTCTTCAAATGTTATTTACGTTGTAGCATGACTGTAAAGCAAGCTTTGTGAGCTATGGGTTTATTTAAAAAAATCAGGGCAAGAAAGTCACATTTTAGGTTAGAACAGAAGGAAAATCTGTTGGACTTCCTGAAGGAAGGTGAAAGTTGCCTCTGATAAAACAAAGTTTTAGTGAACCTTGCTGATTTTGGCAGGATGTAACTTTTTCCCTTTTTAAAAATAATTCAAGTTATATTTCAGAATGAAGATTGTTTCAGCTTTTTGTAACTAACTAACTCGATGAGCTTTTGTCATGCTCTTCTGCCGCATGCCCCTCATCACCCACTCTGGTCGTAAGCTGGGAAGAGGCAGCTACAGCAGCACCAGAGTAGTAGGGGATGAGCTGTGACCAAGCCACTCCTGGTAAATGCTATATTTGCCAGGCATTGATGGTTGCTCAAGGTGACTAATTCCTGACTTTGCGCTTGCGTTCCTCTTGTCCTCTTCTACAGCTGCTTCTTTATCATGCCAACAGTCCTTTCTTTATCATTTATATATTTAACATACTTTAATTTGGGTTATTTCTCTCCTTCTAGCCTTGCTGAAGTGATATTTTCCCAATATTGCTTTTTCTGGCATTCCTTTTAGCCTCCATCTCAGTATTCCTGTCATTGCCAGCCATGAAGCAAAGCTGAACTCAACTGCAGTGATGTGTCTAGGTGCATCCTAGAGTCCTGGTCCTTTAGGCATATAGAGGCACTCTGGATTGTGTATGAGTATGCTGCGCAGCTGCCCTCTGGCTCTGTGCTAGGCTTGCATTTGGTGGAGACCGCCGTGTCGGGAGAGAAGGGAAAATTTGTATTTATGAAAATATGGATTATAGCATAAACCAGCATTTAGGCCCATATGCTTTCGCACCTCTCAATTTATATTTAAGGACAGCCATCCAGACTCATTCAGGACAACCTTGGATGTGTTATTGTAGTTGCTTTGGTGTAAAATGTTGTGGGGGTTTTCCAAAAAATGAAAACATTCTGGAAATCATCTATTTCTTGTAGTGAGTGCACGGAACTTTTTAGTCTCACTGTGATGGAACCAAAACAAGAGTTCTTCCTGTATGATTTTTTTGTTGCTTGACAAGGGTTTGGAAACCTGACACAGTTCACAAAATAAAGAAGCTCCTGCTCAGCAGACAGACTGAAACATACAAAACATTCTGAATTTCTACCAAGTGCACATCTAAATGTACTCTCCATCAGAAAATAGCAATTCTTGAATACATCATGTACAATGACATTAGGGAGCAAAATGTTCCTCATGCTGCCCAATGGACCATGCTGGAACACCTGTTTCATATCATGAAATCATTTATAATTACGACCAAGCAAGTGAGAGCTGAAATGTCATCATTAAATCTATTTGTGACACACATGCCTCTGTTGAAGAAAATCCCTAAGGGTGGGGGTGCGGGAAGGAGAAATAAAACGTAAAATACATTCACTCATTTTCAAATGTAATAAATATTTGAGCCATAGAAACAAGCAAATATTGGTACCAAGGAAAGCACGCAAAAAGCTGAATATTTTCTTGTCACTGTCTTTTTGCAGTCTTCTAAAGCTCCACTGCTGGTTCAGCTAACTTGAGGCAGTGCACAGTCCCATTATTGTCAGAGCACTACAGGGGCAGCGTCAGACAGCTCCATGCTGATGTATGTGGACTAGTTGCAGGTTCAAAGGGATGCAAACATTTTGGTAGCTTTGCCTGGACCAGCATGGCCAAGCTGCCTCTGCACTGGTGTGTGATCTTGTCTTGCTGACATGGAGGACCTGCATTTTAGCTTGGCTCAGTAGTGCACATTTGAGACCATCACCCTTTTGACTCCATGTAATATGCACTGTGGTGCCCATTGTGGACCACCCTCCTAGCATGTGTATTTGGTTGTTTTTGGACATACTGGAATGAGCATTCTGGGAGGTCACATAATGCATTCTGACCACCAACAGGCATGTTGCCTCTGGGAATAGAGCAGAGCCAGTCTGAAATAAAACCACCTGAAGACTGCAGGCTTCAGGTCCCATGCGCCATCTGCTTCGCCTTACAAATCTTCACCCACTGGACTGCTACGTGCTAAATAATCACAGCTTACATAGTCAGCAGGGCAAGGGACAGCACATGGGTTATTTCTCTAAAGGCGTCATTCTCACAGTTTATTTAGTACTACGTTGGCTGCACCAACACTGTTGCAGTTCAGCTGCCTATTGTGTTTTCTATAGCTGTATTTGATGCACTATAAATGAGCATTTTGTGATTATATGCGTGTGTGTATATATGTGTGTATGTGTACAAAGCATACACAAACATACTGTTTGGATGTTTTATAACATAAACTAGTGTACTAGATTTTTAATCAGAGCATCCCATTGTCATAATACAAAACTAATTGTGTTGTTGTGTGCTGGAGGTCAAAGTTGTTTTAACAAAACATCCATCCTGGAGCTTTTTAGAGGAACCTGTTTAAAAAGGTTAAAGTAGGTAATTATCACAACCCTAATTTACAACTACTTGGCAATAACAGCTGCTTTTCAATGAACCATTTATTCATGATCTGCTGCTTCACACTGCAGGATTCTTCTTGACTAGGTTAGAAAATGTAATTAATAAATGATAAGATTATTTATGGTTCACGGTGCCAGATTGGGAAATACAATGATATACAGAATGAGCTAAAAATTACTCTTACAAGCAGCATCTTGGTTTTTAATCCATGGATTGGATTGTCGTATTACTTGATATGGTGTGGTGAACTCCTGATGGTATTCATAGGACATTATTTTGTTTGTCATCCTAGCTGCTCTGTGTGCCAATAAAAATGGATGTGCTCCTTTGAGAACAGAGTGAATGAACTCCAAGATGTTAATCTTTCTCTAGTTGAAATAGATAGGGTGGCATTTGTGTTTGTGCTTAGTTTGACTATATTAGTGATTATCTTAAGCCTCTGGTGGAAACTGAGAGACGGTTATACTTCATAAAGTGATCCTCTTCAAGAATTTATTTTACTAATGCTAGTTATAGAAACAACTCTGCTAACAGACAGGCTTTCTCAATTTCAAGTTACAAAAATATGTTAAAATGGGATGATGTCAGCTCTAACGTATTTAATCACGGGCAAAGTGCCTGGCTATGTGTGACTGAAGCTGAAATTTTGCTATGACCTTCAAATCCTTTAAGATCCTGGCCTAAGACGAAAAGCATCCTGCCTGATAGCATTTTATATTATTGTCATTAATTATTGCTTGGATAAGAATTTTTCACAAGGAGAAAAATATTTTCTACACAAATTTCTACATAGTCTATAGACTTCTATACAAAGCCAGCATAAAACTAAATCTGAGGCACACTGGCTGTCTGCCATGCTTTCTACTGATAACATGCTGGAGCTAATCAATGAAACTCTAGGCTTCTGCACCAAGTTGAAATGTACTGTGGACCAATACAGTTTCCAGTTTATTCTCAGTTCTGATTCCTTTTAAAAAGCTTTCCTACAGTGATTAGGATTTCCAATAGTGATTCTGAAATATATCTGTGCTCGTAGTTGCTTCTTCTAGAAGTGACCCACTAAGAAAATTAAAAAATGCCTTGATGACAATTTGAATCCCATGGCTTTAGAATTTCAAATGGCAAATAACACTGGATGTGAGAATAATGGATAAAACACAGGGGATTTACAGAATCACAGAAGGGCTGAGGTTGGAGGGCACATCTGGAGGTCATCCAGTCCAACCCCCCTGCTAAAGCAGGGTCATCTAGAGCAGGTTGCTCAGGACCACTTACAGATGGGTTTGAATATCTCCAAAGATGGATATTCCTCAACCTTTCCAGACAACCTCTTCCAGAGCAAATTTAATGCATATTTAATTGCTGCCATACCATTTAGTGATAACTAAGGGTAAAATTACAAATTTCTGTGTGAATTTGCATACAGATGTATATGTAAAATTATACTGGGATTTGATTTTTGTTCTTAGACTGAGATCAATTTACTGCAGTGTTACTGGGTTATAATTCTAAACACTAATTAAGGCCCAGGTACTGTTTCTTCTGTTGGAAGCAATGGTGCCTGCATTCACTCCGAAGTTCCCTCTGATTTTATTTTAGATTAAACATACAATTTGAAATGCAAAATGGGTGCTTGAATTTATGCACAAATGCATATTAGAAAATGTCAAAAAGGTTTCAAAAATTAAGGTGACATAAAGAAACTCGAAATGGAGAAAATACCTTGCTTTTTTTCTTTAAGCTCTGAAAATTTGGCAAAATGGAAACAGAGGGTGCTTTGTTCAGTTTCCTCAGGAGGCTATTCTTCTTTATCTACTGCCTTTTTTGTGTAACAAACACATAGATGAATAGGTAAAAGGGCTCTAACTTTCGCAAATACTACTCTTGGAGTGCACAAGCTACTTGAACTTTGTCATGGCATGTTCTTCATGACAAGTTCTTAAGGTTCTTGCATTTTTTATAATTTGGGAGGATATCCACTTCTGCTGTGTATCTGTAATATATGTAATTTATGATACAGGATATTACATGGAGAACCAGCTGGTTTTCAATCTTCTCCAGTTTCTGCAAGAAGTCTGGCAGGTTCCAGGTGTGGAACACGAGGAAAAAGTGTTAGTATGTTCCCCATCCCACATACCTTTATCCTGCTTTTTTCCGTGTGTGTATGAAGAATCTTTGATATGTATAATTCCTTATAATTCAAAGCCCCAGCACTGTAAATCATAAAAAGTCTCTTTATTCTATTACTCTACTCCTCTGGCAAACCTGCTGGTCTGCAATATCTACAGCAAGTCCTCTTCTTTATAAGAATATACACATTAGAAAATTATTGTTGTGGAAAACAAGAAGTTTTCTCCTTTAAAACCTCAAAGGGAAATATATGACCTGCCTGTGAAAAGATATACTAGACAGCTATTTTTTTTTATCACTTTGCTGTTGGTATTACTACAGTTTCTTCCTTTGCAAAACTGTAGTATTTTCAACATTCACCATAAGTCTCCCACATGCTGCTGTTTGATCTTTTTTGCTGGTTTTGTAGTGCTTCAAGCATTCATAGTTATTTTCTTTCTTGCTTGTATCTATTTTTCTTTTGGCCTTTCTTTTGCATTATCCCAGTTTATGCGAAAGAGCAAGCTAATCCAAACATCATTGCATTAGCTCTTCTGGATGCATATATAGTTCTCATTTTGCTTGCTAGAAAGAAATAAAAAGACTACTATTATTCTAAACCTATCTTTCCAGATTGCAAAGAGGAGTTAGAAGGAAGATACCAAAGGGGAAAGTTGCAATTATTTTTTCCTTTTCACTATTCGGGGTAGGAGAAGCCCCTATATTCCAAAATGTAGTAACAGCTTATGGGGGAAAGTGTTTCCTCTGTTTTTCCAAACACCACGAGAGGAAGCATTTGTCTTTCTTCAGATATCTTCTATTTCTTCCTACATTTCATTAGGAGGAAGGTGAAGATCCTATAGGAAGTGTGAAGATGTTTGTTATATTTTGCATGGGAATTGTCAAATTAATATTCCTGAACTGAGCATTGTTTGAATGACATTCGACCAATATCTGTGAAGAAGAGTGGTATTTTTCCGATTTGGTTAAATGTACGATTCAATTCAACATTTCTGGGTTTTTCATTTTGTTTTGTTTTGGTTTCTGCTATCACCAATCTTGGTGATTGACAGTGAGTCAAAAACCTTAGACATCCAACAATTTCTGCCTCAATATTGTGTTCTCTTGTTACATGTCCTTTTCCTCCAAGGTTTTAAATCATTCAGCTTCATTCACCCATAAAGTAAAATCCTTTTATGTGCAGTTACAGGAGGTCCCTTGCTATCTTTACTTTGCTTCCAGCATTGCTATATTGACACTTGAGGAACTTTTTTCTTTGTGATTCTATTTCTGCCAGGCCATTTGTCTTTCTTAGCTCAATTTTCTTATTTCTAATTTAGTTTGTCTCAGCTCAGCTTGCCTCATCCCCTGTATGGCTGTATGAGCAAGAGGTAGTCTAATGTTATTTTTAGTGATGGATGAATAGTCTTCTATTTTTAATCAGTCAGTTTTCATGTTCTGTTTCAGGAGTGTACTAGTGCATCCTCTCATAAATACATGAATTCCTCCTCCCTTTTTCCTGCACACACACACCTGCATAAGTGTCAATTTAGGCAAATCATGTGGCCTAAAATATCAAAAGATATTAGATTTTTTAAACCAGCTTATTCTTTAGAAATTGCAGGGCATTCATCCTTTAGGAGGTCAGTGCACTTATCAAAATCACTAGTAACCTCTGAAAATTAGGCCAAAAGATGCCATTTTTGAAGCAGAAGGGAGAATGGAAGTGCCTTGCTCCAGCTGTTGCATGCATGTTTATACAATAAAGAGTAGTTAGGGGCAAAGCAGAGGAAGGAGTGAAAGCACACCTGCCTTCTGTGTAGGAAGGGGTTGGAAAGGCGTTTTAAACCACTCCCCACCATGTACGCTCAAATACTTGCTAAATTACCCTAGAAATTGCAATGTGTGCATTGTTGACATACAACTTTGCCTCCTATGGCTCCAATGCAGACAGCAGTAGCATTGCTTACAAGGTGGTGAAAACTTGAGGCATTCATGAGACAGCTCATGATACGATTTTCAATCTTCCTGGATGATGAAGCCTTTATTTTTCATGTCCTCAGTAACCCAGCTCTCCTCTGCTTTACTTTCCTTGACATTATGCAGTTCAGATTCTTTTGATCTTGAATACAGTAATTTCTCAAGCTATTGTGCCAGCTGCAAGTCTTCTATTGTTTGAAGTATGTTGTGTCACATCATCTGCAGAGGGCTCTATCTCTAGATATACTGTGTAAACCCATTTTGCTACGCATATACACAGTCTGTGCCTGAGAACAGCATGCCATCTCTTAGCCACATGGCACAGGAGATAATAGGACTTTGCTTCACTGCCTGCATGAGTGTTGGAAGTTCAGCACAGTGAATTTGCTGTGCTTTTTTGAGTAATCTCACCATCCCAAATAGACTTGCAGAACCATGAGATCATATAATGTTTCCGTCTCCCCTTCTCTTTCTTCACCTAATCATCCGTAGAATGAGGATCCACAACAGTGTTTGTGTATCATTTGGGATCAGCAACCAAGTCACCTGTGAATTATACAGGTCAGCAGAAATGGAGGTTAAGATTTGCTCTATGTACATTCTTCCTATATCATCAGAGATTACAGACAAGACCATAGAGATGCACCACAGGCATTTATTATTAGAAATGCTTTATTGTGGGAGAATGAGAAGAAAAGGTATTATATCTCTAAACGGAAAGCTTATTTACTGTGACCTCAAGTCATCAGAGAGGAAATTTTAATTGATGTAAAACAACTTTTCTCAGTATAAGCATGCCACAGTATAAAACTGTCAGGTCCTGATACTTTGCAGACATAGGGAACGTTGGGTATTAGCAGAAAAATACAAATTTCTCCTTAGCAAGGCTCCTAAAGCTTTTGAGTGGACTTATGAAGTGGGCAAACATGGGCACTGATTCTTTTCTGCCTTTCCCTGAAATTTATCCCTTCTTTGTCATTTTATCCTGTATTTTATTCTACTCTTGTAAGTAGACCATTAATTTGAAAAGTGTGTTTGCTCAGTCCAGTCAGTGGGATCCCTGCTTCTAGGACTCTAATTACAAGTTGTCAGTATGTTTGTGCATCCATTTCCACCAGCCTCTTCCCTAGGTGCTGCACATAATCTGTTTTCTGGAATATTCAGTTTTTTTCTAGGAGATTGTTTTGCTTGATGGTCAAGTTTCAACTATTTTATCACGGATAGGAACTGAGGAAACATGGTTACAGCTTAGTTCAAAGTTGTCTGATAAAATAAGGCAGAAAGTACATCTCCGGGAGGAAATTAGGAAGTAATGTCAAAATGACCTGAGAAATGGCTTATGGACTTGGAAACATCTAATTTTTTTTTTTTCCCAGCTGTGTCAGTTAAGCTAATAAATGATATTACCTCTCTCTAAAACCCCTGCCATTTGAAGCACTTATTGATGAGTGAAAGGAGTTAGAAACAAATAAGAAGCACCAAAGACATTATGAAGTAATGAAGGCATCCTAGCTGTAACTGCAACCTGCTGAGACAGATAATTAGCTTGAATGCTGGCAAGATATGAAGCAGCTTTGAAAAAAATGGTGGTGAGAATACAGGCAATGAAGGCAGAGGAAGAATGACTGTGATGACACTACCACTAAGGCTGGAGAAGAGTAAGAATGGAAAATTGCTACTGAATATTTGAAATGGGGTAGGAAAACCCTTGAAGTTAACAAACACAGAAAAATATCATTAACAGAGGAAAGTATTAAACTGTGTAGCTTTGCCAAGTACACCCTAATCAAAACAGAGAGCATTTTGGATCTGCTCCTCACATCAAATTCTGTTTTGTTAAGAAAATAAGTGAGACAGGGTAATAGGATTGTTGCAGGTTTTTTTCTTTTCTGATTTCTGTAACATGCTAATGAAATTACCCATCATATCCTGCAACGAATAAGCTGATATGCAGTTTTTCTTCATCTTATTGTGTGTGGCTTCCCTGTTTAAAATGTTCTATGCTAGTTTTCAATGTGCTTGAGCATTTTCAGTATATTTTTTGACTGGGAAAAAAATAGATGCTGTATAAGGAGCTGATCTGCCTATAGCCTCTTAGCTTACACCCACCATTCTAGATCTTCAAAGATTCTGTAATCCACTTTCTTTATTAAAAGAAAGAAATAAGACTATTCTCAATTAAATTCTGATACAGCGTTCCGTCACACAACTGCTTCCTGAAAGACTCTCAGGGATGTTTGTTGAAGCCATCACATGTGGGGGCTGCAAACTTACCTTTTGTTCAGACCCAAAATCTCTTCTTTACATTTCTACCCAAGCATGAGGAAAAAGCAGTCTAACTAGTTTGGAATTGATTTTATTAATACCTTTAACTCCTCTACCTCTACCTGCATCCTTTCAAAATGATTTTTAGGCTCTCGTGATACAAACATATTGAGAGATTTGTCATAAATACTGTACTGATTATTATTACTATGAACAATCTGTTCATTGCATTACTGGTATTTGAAATGGAAAGACCAATTAGACCTGTTAAGCCATCTTTTTGTCAGTAAGTTGATTGGGATTTACTGAAGCGTAACAATTGTAAGTGGCTTTTCATGTGAATGCCAAGCTAAAACGGATATTCAGAAATGCATTAAACATTTTTACCTGGCACTGCATTCTTCATTTAAAGATTTACACGTTAATTTGCAGAAGTGCAACATAAACATGGCTCAGGCTTCTGTGAATCCTCTTTCCAATATTTGTATACATTTAAGTGTTGAATAATAAAATTGTAGGCAAAATGTTGTAAGCAAGGACTAAGAGTACAGTTAACATGGATTATGTGGACACAATACTTCAACAGTGATTCATATGGCAGGTATTGCAAGACTGACTCAAGGATGTGACTACAAGTTACTGACAAAAATTGTTAGTTGAGACTAATATCTTAATGTATTTAACAGAGGGAATCTTAAAAGATCAAGACAGAATTTCTTATACTGAAGCTTTATTTCAAGAAACAGCTTATCCAGTCAGATAGGAGATTGGAAAATGGCAATCAGTGAAAGATAACCATGAGAATTACCTATGGGAATGGTGATAGAGATGAACAGCAAACAGGACTTATTTAGAAAAGAGTGTGTTTCTTTTACTTTAAGCCATAATCTAGTCAAAAGGTGGTTGATACTTTAGAAATTCTTCAGTAAAGAAATATACAGAGATGGCTGGAAAATTCTGACAAAATACTTTTATTCTTTTGAATTTGTTGTTGTTTTGAGGTCAAATCGTTCCTTTGAGATGGCTGTAAACAGAGGGCAGATTGCTGGAAATATTGCAATCATAGACCCCTGTCACCTCTCCAGCCTGCACTTCCTAGACATGAGGCTTGGAGACATTTCTAGAAGGCCTGTTCCACAGCTTTTGGTATCAGTTTATTTTCTTTAAGTACCACTGAACTGTGTAATCTTATTCTGAATCAAAATAAACCCATATTTCCCTAACAAAATCTTTCAGTCAATTGGAATTATGTATTCCTGAGCTATTCTGCTTTTTAAAATGAAAATATACTGAAACATAAGTCTTCTTGTATAAATTCTTTTAGTAAACTGTCATGGTTTAAGCTGAGCTGTAACTCAGAAAAACCACATAGTCTCTGGAGTCTCCCCTCCCCTTCCTCCTCCCAGTTCCTGGAGGCATGGGGAGGAGAATCAAAAGGATGTAACTCCCACAGTTTGAGATAAGAACAGTCCAGTAAATAAGGTATAACACAAACCACTGCTGCTACCACCATTAATAATAATGACAAGGGAAATACAAGGGAAGAGAATACAACCGCTCACCACCCCATGACCGAGCCGTGAACTAACTCTCCCAGGTTCCTGTCCCCAATTTTTACATTCTGGGCATGACGTGCTGTGGCATGGAATACCTCTTTGGGTCAGGTGTCCTGTCTCTGCTTCCTCCCAGCTTCCCCTCCTCCCTGGCAGAGCATGAGATTCAGAAAGTCCTAGGTCAGACTAAACATTTGAGCAGTAACTAAAAACTTTGGTGTTGTCTGGAATGTTCCCAGGCCAAAAGTCAAAACCACAGCACTGCACCAGCTACTAAGAAGGAGAAAAACAACTGCTACTGCTGAAACCTGGACATAAACCAATGATCATGTTTCTCTGTACCAAACTGGGACAAATAATATGGTAGTACTGCATATCACAATCGCTAGCAGCATCAGAGGTCCAGTTTAGTAACATATTTACTTGCTGCTTTAAGAAAGTTCAGTGACAATTTGCCATTGTCACTAGTGCTCTTTTCTTCTCTCCCTGTGGCATAAAATGCATTTCAGTGACAACTGACTTATTCAGAGAACTGCCAATAGACCTTTCCTTCCATCTGAGAAGATCCAGTCCCCTTGCTGCAGTAAAGATGAATAAAATGATAGTGCATTAAGATAAGCCACTGAACAAGTAGTCACAGAAATAAATGAGCCTCCTTCTTTTGTACCTCTTAGGGACCTGGCTCTTTCCTATGCAGGCATACAGAACATCTCAAAGGAAACCGAGTGTATATACTGACCACTTAGCTATCACAAAGACTTTCTTCAGATTTCAGGAAGGAATACTATTCAGGATAACATGTTCTCTTGGCATCACCCCTGGACTAAAGCCCTAGGGACCTCCTAGGCTTCCACAGTGCCCCGAATGCTGAAAAATTCAATCTCCTTGTGGGCAACAGGAAGAGCAGAGATGTTGAGTTGGGGATCCTTACAGGGAATATATATACAAGAAAACATAGGGACCCCTGGGTTTGGGCTCTGTTAAGTTAATTACCTTATCTGATTTTAGCAGCCTCAGGCAGTAAGAAGGGCAGACAGAAGATTACCCCAGACATAGAATATTAAAAGTACCCTGAGTTAAAATGAAGACGCAACATTACTTACAAGTAATTGGAAGCAGTGTAGGGTATAGTCGTAGAATAGGCACAGCTAATTGGTAATCATAGAATCATAGAACAGTTAGGGTTGGGAAGGACCTTAAGATCATCTAGTTCCAACCTCTCTGCCATGGGCAAGGACACCTCTCACTAAACCATATCACCCAAGGCTATGTCCAACCTGGCCTTAAACACCACCAGGGATGGAGCATTCACAAATTCCCTGGGCAACCCATTCCAGTGCCTCACCACCCTTACAGGAAAGAATTTCTTCCTCATATCCAATCTAAACTTCCTCTGTTTAAGTTTGAACCCATTACCCCTTGTCCTATCACTAC
>JANRGW010014031.1:35076-57342 GCA_024733675.1 Psilopsiagon aymara
TGCAGCCTTCTCTTCTCCAGGCTCAACAGCCACAACTTTCTCATCCTATCTTCATATGGGAGGTGCTCCAGTCCCCTGATCATCCTCATGACACTCCTCTGGAAAGAATGTTTGCTACTTTCAGAGGCAAAAAAGTCTCATCCGTTTCTTGACTGTGGTTTCACACAAACAAGTGTGAGCCACTGGGAGCAGAGTGTAGTGCCTGTGCCTGGGAAGACCCTGTGAGTTTTTGTGATGATCTGTGTTGGCATTCCCAGAGTATCTGCTTCTTCTTGCATGTTCTGGAAGAGATTTGCATACTGGGGGAGATTCTCTTGCAAACTGTGATGGAGCTGACTGCCATCTGGGACTGAGTTTGATAAGGTTTCCTAAGGTCTGGACAGTTTGGGCAGCAATAACCTCAGCCTCGTCAGTTAAATCTTCCTGCAACCTCCAGCCTGAGACTTCTAGGTCTCCATATAGCTGCAAGCATATCTGCATTCTGGTGTGTCTTTGTTTTCTGGTTTTGTTTTTATTTTTTTCCTGACAGGAGCATATCCATAAATAAATTTCCTTTACTTTTTGACGTCTTTCACTTACCCGGTCAAAATTATAATGTTTTATATGCAAAAATCCTGGACAAAGTCTTGGTATATTTCATATATATTCATATATTTACATGTATGTATATAACACAGAACTATCATGGCATGAAATACCGTTGTCTTGCTAAGTCATTTGTACAGAAATCTTATTCAGCTATGCTTCTGAGATATGCTGAATACAAATTTGTGAAGCAGATGTTTGTAAGGTACCCCTACGGTCATCTCATGAACATAAAAGTTGTTTTAGGAGAGTTGACTTGGTGAAATTTTAGACAGGGAAAGACCACAAATTCAGACTGAATTGTATCAGTAATAGACCTGCACAGCAACATGTTTTATAATATGGCTCTTCATAAGCTATACACAGATCAGAATTTTGAACAAGCCCATCTACAAACTTTAGAAGAGAGAGAGAGAAATAATTCCTTTATGCGGCAAATAAGGTCAGCTAGAATATGCTGCAAGTTAAAACTTTGTATTTCACCTGGAACTGAATTCCAGGCTTACCCTAAGTGCATAAAATATTTATTTGAATTCAGGCCAACATTTCCATGTCTTTAGGTAAATAAGGCGTCTCTGTGTCAAGTTTGATGTCAAATGGCTCTATATAAAATGGCAGCAGCTTTAATTAAGCATATATTTTTCTAAGCTCTTCATATTCTGTGTCTATTAATCACATGTCAAAATGGTTCCTATTTAGTTGGGGATTCATCAGAGCACTCCTGTTGCCTAGTTTTTGTTTGGTTATAAATTCAAATGTTTAAAACGTGCTAGCGGAGCTGGAGAGAAGCACAAGTCACTGAATAGGATGATAATTCATTACCCTTTATCAGGCCTAGTAGTTTGTCTCATCAAGTAAAAGCATGCTGAGTTTAAGTCATTCCTGGCATGTTCAAAATGTAGATATGAATTGATTACTTGCTGTGACTCACCTGACTTTGGTGTGACTTCTGGTCACACGCAAGTTTGTAAGTGTAGGTGTAGAATTGAACATATATTTAAAATAAAGTAGAGCTGAAATACTGACCCTCACTGGGTGTAAGGTTGTTTTGCTTAGTCACATTTTGTACAAGACACTTTAATTACTGTTGTTATCTAGCTTGGATTTTTTTCATGAATATTTGTGGCATTTGTTTCTCTGAACATATTTAAAATTTCAGTATTGCAATGAATTGGCTACCATTTTTAAAGAGGTTCTTTTATAATGGTTTATTGAAAAGACTCATGATTATTTCACCTCTTGAAAATCCTAGGTATCTTAATTTACCATTTATATGTGATTCTTATACCTCTCAGCAGCATGTATATAATTTGGATTCAGATTTTATATGCAGTAGGTTAGCACAAAAGCACTATGGTATGTTCAGCCATATTGGCATTGTCATTTGAGGCTTTTTTTAATTAAAAGTCTGCCTTGGAGTATGTCAAGTGCTCCTGTATTTTTGCCATTCTTCTTATCTCTATGGCAACAAAAATATTTCAACATTTACATGGGCATCATATTCTTTGCTAATGTACTATCTGAACTGTTTGTATGCTGAGAAGGGGAACAGCAGAGATTGGCTTCTGCAGGCTGGGATGCAGGAGTTGTCAAGACAACCAAGAGGCCTAAGGATGTCCTTACTAGTAGCATTAAATTGAAGCTTTAAATTAATTCACCCTCATGTGTTTTTGTAGCTTATGCTGTTAATTGAAATAATAGGAATGACCTTCCTTGTACATTCAGAGCACCTGTCCTATTAAAATTGCATGTGCTATTTACTTAAGTACACTCATCTATCAGACAAATCTAGCGTGAAATAGGGGAAAATGGAAGACACTTATATTGTACTGCTATGTATTGACTTGTAGTAATAGGAGAAGCAGCTTTTCTTGTGTCAAGCTTGAGATAGTTGTGATGAACATTTTATTCTGAAACTTCATTTATTTCTACTTCCCGCTCAAGAGCCTTAAGTCTGCATAACTCCAGACACTACAATTTATTCTACACTGTAGAATCTAACTGAAATTAATAGTTAATTTGTGTGTGTGTGTGTCTGTAATATTTGAAGAAGCCAAGTGTCATGTTTTTGTGCATGTAAGAGATTTTTTCCTGCTCAGCAAAAAAAAACCTTACAAAAAAACACCAAAACAAATCAGTAAGAAACTGTTACTTTTTGTTCAAATCACAAACTTGCGCTGACTTAATTTGTGAAGCTACATTTAACCTCTTTTTAAAAATAATTTATACAGGAGCTGGTTGAACTTTTTGTGCTTGATCTTTCAGATTTGCACAGTCAAGTGCATAGCTACATGGGAAGGAAAAGATGGTATGGCTTTATGTATATTTGTTTTCCTCATCAAAAGAAAACCTAATCTGCAAAGAGCTGTTTTGCTGAAATTCATGGGTTTCATTTTGAAGATCATGTACATTAAATATTCAATCATTTTTAAACTGCACAATGATGGACAAGGATGCACAAGTTCTTAAAGGACTGAAAGGATTTCATCCTTCTCTGAAACTAGTTTAAAACACAAGTCTCTACCCTGTGTCTTGGAACAATTTTAATCTCATAAAGAGAGAAACACAATTCTAGTTGCCATTGGTTTTATGCTGTTAGGTAGATCATAATGCTATAGAAAATTTGGGAATACTTTATTTTCCCAATACTATATTCACTGATGCAGAAAAACGTATCTATTGCACTGTTGTACACCAGCTGAGAGTCTAAGTAGCAAGCTGAAGAACCCTGGAAGTGTATTTGTTGTGAAAAAAGCCTATTAATCTTTCTTCATAAATTAGGAAACTGAGGGAAATGCCATATAGCTTCAGGACTGTTGAGAGTGCTGATGTTAAAACGGGAATCTAATCTCTCTGTATTTGAGAACACAGGTAAAGTTTCCCGGGGACTCCATGCTGCAATGACCAGACTGTGCCTCTGAGGAACTGTGACTCACCTGGCAGAGTTATACTTCATGCAGAAACTCAGTGTAAGCTACTAAGAAAGCAGCACCAAAATTGGTGAAAACAAATTTACGCTGTAAACATGAATACCACAGCATGGAAAAGCTATAAATTCACTTCTGTCTTTGTGAAGGGACGGGTTACTGGGATAGGGCAGGAGGCAGACACCCTCTCATATTCCTCTGGCTGCTGTTAATCTCTCTAAAACCAGTAACAGGGATGCAGGGGTGCAGAAGTCTCCACATCAATGCTACGGCTGCAACCAGTTTACTGCATGCATGTTAGTGCTAGCTCCCACCGCTATTTGAAACATCTGTGAGTGCTAGCACAACTGAAAATCAGGCCGTTTAATTCTAGGTACTTTAAATACAGATTAGGGGTCTTAAATTTAGGTGTGCAGGTTTGAATATTTTGGATCAAACCTCTCTATCAGCCTGCAATAAATAGTACTATACAGAGATGATATTGCAGAGTAAGATTAATCAGGTCAGAATTATTTGTAAAAATAATCCCATAAAATTACAAATCAGCATTAAACTCATTTCAAAATACATTTCTTAGTGAGTAGCTCAATACAACATATATTTTCCTAAAATTAAGCTGGCAAATCTATGGCTAATGGCAATGGGTCTACATCTAAAAGAAAAGCATTACTCTCTTTGGTACATGTGGATAGAAAATACTTATTCCTGAGGCCCTAGACCAGAACAGCTTGTCACTGTTCTTGTGTTTTCAGCACCCCTGAATATTTCACTCTCTGGACCTCCTTTCATGGTCTCAGTGGTTTTGCAAGGAACTGGAAGGCTGCTCCCTCGCTGTAGCATCATACACCTCTGCTGAAGAGGAATGGCAACAAAATAGGATTGTGGTCAATAATTTGGTCAATTGAAAATCACCCACCTACTTTCTGGACAGCCTAGAAAAGCAGGGCTCTGCTACACCTGTCTTAGATACAGGCATATAATACCAAATTCAAAGGATTTCAAGGATCAGTATGAATGTCTTGAACCTGCAATGTCAATTTTTCTCTCTTTTAGAAATTTAAAGGGATCTTAAACGAGGATAAAAATGGGCTTTACAATAAATAGAAAAGAAGGCAGTGATACAGTGGCATTGAAGCAACTATAAATCAGACCATTATCACTTTTCTTTTCTGAAAGAAAATGGCAGAGGAATAGAGGCAGACCAGTCTCCATAGCATCTCTAGGGTTGGCATCAGAATGGTGAGAGTCACAAAATTTGTAGGAGACCATACTATTAGAGATGCATGCCATCCCAAATCCTTCTCAATCTCTGGTTCAGGAGATGAAGACTGACAGCAGGAGAATCTCACTTAGGATGGTCCCTCTCTGCAGCCTTCTTAAAGATAAAGAATGTCTCGTCGATTTCCATGAGAAATTATCTCAGTGTCTCCTCTGGGGGCATGAGACTTTCCAGCCACTGCAATGTTACAGCTGAGACTGACAGGGACCAAAATTCAAGCACAGAAGAGAAAGTACTCTGTCACAGTAGGCCAGACAATTCAGGTGGCACCTGAATGATCTACAGAGTCATATGGAAGTTCCTTATGGCAAGAAGAAAAACCCTCTGAAGAAAATTCCTCCAAGGCTCTGGAGCACCTAGACCTATATCCAGATTTCCTGCAGGTGGAACTTGCCTACACAACAGTCAGCATACGCAAATCAGCATGGATCCATATATATGCATCTAAACTAGCACAACCTGGCCGTGTCTCAGTCATCTGTAGAAACAAAATACAGTACCATTTTCCTAATTTAGTCTCAAACACAGTATGTCCTTAAAGAGCTCTTTCTCACCTCCTGTAGCTTCTTAATGGTATGTCTTGAAATGTTGGTATAGTCCCAGCTCCAGATAAACAATTTATGGATGATTGCATGATTCCCAATTTATTTACATATAAATCTTGCAGCCAGTGTATATAATCTCCCTTTTTCCTCCTATCTGATTGTGTATGTGTCCCCCCCCACTCCCGTCCCCAAGTTTTATTCCCTCTTTTTAGGGCCTGGATACAGCATGACAGAGTTCCCTTATTAAAGCAGCTTGCCAATGTTTTCTCTGTCTTCAGCACTGTGGGATATTTCATTGACACTTGGGATCTCCTTCGATATTCTCTCTCTGTCTCTCTTGACATTTTTGCAAGGAGGGAGAAAGAGGCTGGGGGAAGGTGCATATAATGCTTCCACTGCTGAGCAGTATGAATTATATCTGCTGGGGTAATAGTGTGAAGTGGCAGGGATCCATTTTGATGAATCTCATGCTGATTTGTAGCCCCAATTCTAGCTGTAGGTAACACTGAACACCTGTTTGGAGTGCTAGAGAGATGGAATAGAGCTCTGTACAGTAAATATGTTGTGCACTGTAGCTGTTTGTTTATTGTCACATGGTAATTAATTTGCAATTATATTTCAAAACATATTGGAAGAGAAGTGCACTATAATTCCTACCACCCAGAAAGAGGCTCAGCAGTGACACTTGTTAGACTCTGAGCTGGCTGATTCGCTCTTTTCTCATCAGTGATTGCTTTTTTCTTTTGTCTCAGCACAAAACAGAAGCTTACAAAAGAGCTGGATGCTAATGGGTCTACTCTACTCTAGAACAGTATGTCTTAAAAGCAAACACACATACATATGCATGAAAGAGGCAGTGTGATCTACATGATTTTTCTCTGGCACCCCTTGCCACACCACATCATTCCCAGTGTTCGACCTCAGAAGGGAAGTTTGTGAGCCCCATTCTTCTTCTCCAACCTGCGAAATCATCATCTTTTCATTCAAACAACTCCTTTGCTTCTAGACCATTTAGAAATATCTGCTAAGGTATTTCTTTTTATCATTCATCATTCTATTTGACTCTGGTGATATCTCCTATGAAGACCAAGCTACTGCCCTCAGTCTTTAAAATCCTCATAAACTCAACACTGTTTTAAAATGATTTTTGTGTTTCGTTACATCAGTTTGCAATAAGCTCTCTACCAACTATTCCTTTCAGCATCCTCTCCATGCTTTATTCCAGTATGTCTCATGGAGCTGGAAGTCTGTTTTTTCAAAAGTAGACGCCAAAACTGGGTTTCTGCCAGCACACTTCAAATGACCAGAGGAGTCAGAAGCTCCTGTTTGCCTTCAGTGCTGTATTGATATTGCAAGAAAACAGATATTGCTATATTAGATATTGCAGCAAGAGTTTTCAATGCAATATTATAACCTGATGTTTAGTTGCTCTGATACAGTTTTTAGAAATAGCTTCTGGATAGATTCACGCCAAATTGATTATTTCTTCCTTGCATTTTCTAAAGAGTGAACTGTTATTGGGTCCACGCTTGATAACAGTGCATACAGAGTCACAGGATCTGTCTTTATTTCTTTCCACCGATGTTTTTTGTTTAAATATATGACCCCATTAGTCTGTTCCTGTTGCAACTGACCCATGGTTGAACAAAATAAGTGTTTCCCTGTGTGCACTGAATTTTACATTGAAGCTGAGAATATGGATCTTAAACTGGTGGAGATTGACTTGTTTGCTACACATTTATGATTAACTGCAAATAGGTGTAGTATATAAACAAAATAGACAGTAAAATAAGAAATAAATCAATATGCCTCAAAGAGAGTGCTAACTTAATTTTCAATTATGTCAAGTAAAGAAGAAAACCACCGTCTTTCTCTGAAAGTCTTCCCAAATACGACATTTCTTTGACATTTTCCCATATACTGAAAAGTTACTCCTGAGGAATTCATTTCTATTGCTCTCACTTGGTGTCCAACAGTGACTGATATAAATATTTTATTAGGCAAACCTGCAGGTTTCTAAAGATTATATGTCTTATCAAGTTGACCCTTATAATTATGTTGTCTCCTGTAACTGTGGGATCTCTTTTAATTTTGCAGTCTTTTTGTAAATATTGAACCATAAAAAAATACAAAATCACAAGCAAAAGCTGACTGTGAGTAAGAAAAGGTGTAAACATATCTCTTCTTGCCTTGGAAGATTCCCTTTCTGCTTGCTGCTGCAGACACAGTGCTTTAAGTTAGTAACTGCATAGAGACCAGTCCTTAACTTGTTAAAAATCTGTTTTCCCAGATGGCTTTTATTTGTTTCTCCTTTAAAGTAATCACTGTGACTTTTTTTTTTTTTTCTCTCCCTCTTCTTTCCTAGAAAATGGTATTTGGTGGAGAAATGTTTGTTACTTGGTTTTATGCACAGTGAACTCAATGAGGGTTGAGTTCTGCTCAATGAGGTCTGCAGTTCTGTCAAATTGAGATGGAGGTTATATGTACAGAAGAAAATGTTCATGAGTTCTTATTTGTAACAGGAATCTTTTACGCAGGTTTTTTGTAGAAGTTAGCTTTTATTTACATAATTCTGCAGCCTTCTGTTGCAATTACAAAACTATCGCCTGTGTTAGTCATTGCTTCTGCTTTCTGCAAGTATTTGCTTAGAGAAGACTTTATTCTTTTCCACGCAGCATCAGAAGCCATGAATACAGACTACAAAAGAAGAGGCTGGGAGACCTCGTGCAGACATGTGCATGCCTCTGTACTGTCAGTTTGATGTGTCCCAGTTCATAAAGAAGGAGAAGAGCTAAAATATTGGCCTTGCTGCTTAATGGAGATGGGGGGTTTGGCCCACATTTATTCCATTTAAATTTAATACCTAGCTGACATACCTTATTTAAGGTAATGTTCCTTCTTAAGTAGTGGAGATAAATGTACAGTTCCAGAAAGTAGTCTGGTCTTAAATGAACTGAATCATCCTCTTGAAGCACCTTTTTTCTTTCCATAGACTACAGGAACAAGTACAACCCTAATTAAGACACCCTGATTCAATGTTTTCATTTAGTTGGGATTGACCTTTACCCATCTATGAGTGGGTGTTGTATTGTGGCTGCCATGTTGTGGTTGGTCTTGTGCCAGGCATTGCAGCAGGAAGCAGAATATTTCCAGACTGTGGCACTTTCTGCTCCTGCAGGCTGTCTGTTGTTTGCTCAGAATTCTCAGGCAAGGTAGAATCTGCCATTCCAGAAATAGCCACTAGGATAGAGGCATCCATTTCCAAGTAATCTTTTTCTAATACAAGTCCAGGGGGACATCAAATTACATGACAGAGAAGATAGTCCCAGGGCTAAAAATTTGCAATATAAGCTATAAAATTACTTCAAATTCCCCTTTTTATTAAAGATTTATGTAAGAATTTTGAGAGGATTTTTTGTAAGAATTGTTATTGATGAAACAACAATGGATAAAAGATTAAGAAATCTTGGAAGGAAGACAATGAAATAGGGGCTCAAAAGAAGGGGATCCTGCTGCGATATCTCTAGATTTCTTTAGAAGAGAACTGACATACCTTTTGGATGCTTGGTTGACCTGCAAATAGTAGAGATGTGGAGCAGCAGAAATGACTAGTTTATCAGCAAACTTGAAAAGACTTGCACAAATGTGTGATGGTCATGCACTGACAGGGAATCCCACTGTCTTGTGTAAACTCCAGAAGTGAAATTCCTTCATAAGGACTTGGGGCTTCTCACATTTCCTCGTGCGCACTACTTCTCAGTGTAATAAAAGCTGTGGCCTGCTTCATTTCCCCTGTTAGCAGCTTAGCATCTTCACTGACTGATATAATTACTAAGTTGACCTCTTCATTACGCTCTAGTATTTGAGTACTCAAAACTTCTTGGCACTTGGGAGCCCCTGTTTTCCTTTGGTCCCTTCTAATACTTCTAGATATTCTGTAATCCACAAGAGGAACTAAAAGGGTAGACGAACAAAAAGTGCTTTTATGCTGCTGTTTGGGTTGGTTTTTTTTTCAGCTCAAAGTATCTGCAATATTGTGAGTTCTATGTGACCACAAAGTTGTTCCTGTAGTATGAAATGGGGTGAGTGCTTTTTATGCCTTGGAATATGAGGGAGGTTTAAGGGAGCTAAAATGATGTTCAGGTTAGAACAGACTGATAGGAGCAAAATTTAGTGCAGATTTATTAGTGGTAGATTAGGGTATTTCTGGGGTAAATTATCCATAGATAGGGGTTTTATTTATATGGGGAAATAGTGATAGATAAGGGGGAATGGCTGAAAGAGGGTAGGTTTATGTTAGGTATTAGGAAGAAGTCCTTTACTATGAGGGTGGTGAGGCACAGGAACAGGTTGCTCAGGGAAATTGTAGCTGCCCCATCCTTGGAAGTGTTCAAGGCCAGGTTGAACAGGACTTTGAGCAACATGGTCAAGTGGAAATTATCCCTGCTCTTGGCAGGGGGCTGCAACTAGATGATCAGTCAGCGATTCTGTGATTCTATGAATATACGATTTATTCATCTTGGAGAAAATGCACTGAAATACATTAAAAAAAAAATGGCTAAAGTAAAAGCTAACAATTGGGCAGTGAAGAAAATGCGGGTTCTGCTTTTGAGCTGCCTCCTTGGTCTTCTTTTATTTAATAGTGAGTGTTCCTAAGCAGCAGTGTACTAGCTGGAATTTCTTATTTATTCCCACCCAGCAGCTTTTCTATTTTGCCCTGGCACAATTGTATATGATTCCTTCTCACAGCCCCTTTGCAATTAAATGTCTTTGCTGGAGATCAGGGTTTCCAAATGTCACTGTAGGTAGGTAAGCAGCACTGCCAGGAGAGCCAAAGGCAGCCTAAGGAGCCAAGAGATCCCCCTGCAACTCTCCAGTGTGGCCAAGAGTCGGAAGATACTGATACTACTGCCAGTAATGGTACCTCTGTACTTTTGTATTCAAACAAGATCTGTTCACTTCAGTACAGGTTATACAAGCTACTATAATTTAATTTCTGAGCTTTGATCACTAGCAGCAAGGTGTGAGGTGATAAAACAGTATTTCTTATATTTAGTATTCCAATAATTACAGATTATGCACTTGAAACAGATTTAAAAACCAGCAAATACTGAAGTTGTGTGCCTCAATAAAAATCTCTAAAAGTTCTTGAAAAGAGAGAAGGGCCTGACTGCATACAATGTTGTGTGAGTTGTGGAAGCAGAAAGCGTGTATTACATGCCTTACTGACAAGAGGAACTCCTGGGAACTGGAGGAAGTAAGGCAGAGACAAGGGATAAAGATGCGGACAGTGGTTGCTACTTTATGGGCTCAATTTTTCTCTCTCCCTGAAATACTAAAACTGCAGCAGCATCACTGGAAGACCTGCGTTGAGGCTGCTTTTGAAAGGCTGTATCTCTTTTCATAAGCTTCCTCACTGCATAGCCCATTGCACAGGCAAGAAGGACTTAGCTAATAAGCATTTTAACTTGTGTGGATGGAAAGCAATTTTGTAGCATGAGTGTGGTGAATCTTGTCAGGACAAATTGAAATCTGTGGTGTTTTTTCCTAGTGTTGCAAAGCTCTCTTTTCTTTCTAGAAGACCCCATGAAGTTGTGCATAAGAACTGACAAGCTGTTTCTGTGATTACGGCAGGCTTTGTAGTTAGTTGAGGAAGCAGAAAAGTGTACTTTTTTTACTTGGGTAATACTTTCTTGTAATATCCTGTAACACACAATTGAGAAAAAAACCTGTCAAAATTTAGAAACTTATAGAGCAAACTGCATTCACACTGTAAAAATAAAAATAAAAATACCTAAGCAAATGCTATTTTTTTCACTGTTCTCATTTGGTGTACTGAAGAAGATGGGAATCATGTAGGCTGTACTAATGCTGCCCATGTTGCAGTGAAGGAGGCCCACTTTAAATGAACACTGAATCCAATTTCAGTTAGCACTATATCTCCCAACTACAGTTTATGTTTCTTTAAATAGGCAGAATGAGACTCAGGGCTTTTTGTTTCTTAAGAGAAGAATAACCGGAGCACTGTAACACATTTATGTAATGCTTAGTTTCAGAAGCAAGGAAATTAGACAAATGAATATATTGAGCCCAGAATTTAGATTAGGGTTCAGCTTCTAGGCTTAATGCGATATATTAGCCTTTTAAATGGTGTTCCTTTTTCTGATGTAGTCTCTATTGCCATTACACTCCTTTCCCATTGACATTCTTCATCATGAATCTCTTACAAGTTCTCACTTAGCTGTAGGGAATGGTGAAGCCAATTAGACTGATTGATTGATAATAATTGATGAAAATAAAACATACACATTGCAATTTTTTTCTGTGTGTCTGGGAAAAAGTAGACTGGCAACTTTCCTTCCTTTCCTCATGGGAAAACTCCCAAAAGGTAAATGGTAGCTGAAGTGTGGTGCACACAGGAAGAAATAGGAAAACTACAGCCTCATGTTACCAGCCCTCCACTGAGGCGGGGCAAGGGGTACTAAGGAGTATTCTACTGACATTGAACAAAACTTACATGGTTACAGAGAGCTAAAATTTGTGTATGCTGCAGCATATGTGAAGAGTTTTTGCATCTTCTCACACAACTCCTGAAGAAGGTTTTTCTCTTCCAGGTTTTTTTGAGTGCACAGAAACATTTCTCTTCGTATTTGCCAAACCTGAACTTCATGAGACTGACAAAAATTGAAAGTAAATTTTTTACTTCAAGTTCAGCACAGTGTTCCCTTCAGGCTGATTTTTAAAAAAAAAAATCCTTTAATTAAGCAAATATTTTTGTTCACATTTTCCACTTGAAGCAGACAAGTTGGAAACAGATTTTATAGAGTTCCTTGCTATTCAGCCAGTGAACTAAATACTCAGTGATTACTATGCCATGATTCTTTTTCCATGCTGATATTTTCTGACTGTACATGAATGGCTTTTCACTAACTTTACTATATCTTTACAGGGAGTCTAGAACAGCTTGGTTCCAATGCACGACTGTTTTATCCACAAAACTCCCAGGAAAGTCCATAGGCAAATAATTAACTTCAAACCGAGGATTCGGAACTGTTGTTTTTAGGAACTTAAGCTCCCTTAGATGCTAGAAAGAGCCAAGAGCCTCCAAAAGGCACACTGCCTGAAGTGAAACTGGGTGTCTCAAGTGAGAAAATAGCTCCATATGCTGATAGGTGAATAAAAGCTTACATAAGGGCGCATAACTTAGTATTCTGCAGCATCAAACAGAGCTTCATGGTCAGGAAGACAGATATACAGCATCCTTTGCCAGAGGTATTTTCTTCTTGAATATATTGCGGTAATGAAATCTAGATACACGTACAGTAAAATATTTTCTTTTTGCAGTCTTTTATGAGTTGAAACATACTGAGTTTATAAAAGCTCATTTGGTGTACAACAAAAGCTATCTATTCCTCCTAGAAATTTCTGTTACTTCATCAGCTGTCCTTTCATAAGAGTTTCTCCTATTGGCTAATATTTGCAAAGTGCTTTGAAGATGAAGGCATTAAGCGCCTGGTGTTATTACTACTATTATAGAGCATACTGTAGGTATGCAGAATGAAAGTATTCATGGAAAGTGAAAGTTATTTCACTTACACTGAAATAACTTGGTCCATGTTTATCCCTGGTGTAAATTCAATGAGGCCAGTAGCAATCTGTCATGGTTGAGCCTTGTCTTTTTTGTTTCTACCTGTAACATGATTTATACTAAATAAAGTTAAGGTCACACTAGGATCTATTTCTGTCAAAATACTTTTGCCTGCAAAACCACTGAAACACCCTGAGAGCCAGTTTTCAATGTCATCCACATCCCTCCAAGTGCTTTCATGATTCAAAAGCTTACCATTACAGAAAAACTCCTTTATTTTCAATTTGTTGCATTAGAGAAAATGTTTGAAAGCTGTCATCTCCCATGGTAAGACACTATATCATTGACTTTCAAAGAGCACGAGTCATTTTTTAAAGTGGGCCTTCGACTTGTAAGTTATTCAGCTGCTCTTGAAGGTTCTATCCTTTCTAGTAATATGAAATAGCTGTGTACCCTTCGATATCATAATGAAAGCTTTATATATCACTACCAGGTAGTTTACTTGAAGGGTGAATAAAATGGTGAAATAAGAGACTAGAGAAAGCAAGAGGGAAGGCTGGAGGAGCAGAGTTGGAAGTTGACCCTCCATGCAGAGCAGAATAGACAGAATACAGTGTATTAATTTTTTTTTTTTTTTAAGTAAAACTTATATTCTAAACTTCTAGGAAGATTAATTGTGTAAAACCAGCTAGGTTTCTTGACCCCAGATCCAATAGCCTCTCCCACCCTCCCAGGGCTTAAGACATGAAGCAGGTAAATATCTTGCTTGGGGTTGTACAGAAATGTTGTGGGTACTTTTATACTGAGAGAGGATTCTGTGATGCAGGATCCTGCCTGCACTTCACCTGTATGTCAGAAGTCTGTCTTTTCTAGTAAGACCATAATGAAAATCCCATCTGAGTGTGAAGCAGACACAGTGCTCAGAAAAAGTGAAACCTTTACAAATTTCCTAAGGTTTTTTGAAGGATAAGGAATTAACACGACTCAATTACACTAACAATTTCAATTACTCATAAGCCAAAAATAAGGGAAATTCTTTATCTATTTCCCTGTGTTTAATCTTATTCAATGAAATCTTCCAAAGATAATAACAACTAGCCAAAGAGTTACTTATTTTTGTTCTGCAGGGCTGGCCCTTTCTCATGTTTACCGCAATGCTATCATGCCCAGCTGTTCGGGCAAAATTATGTTGCCGTCTTGAGGTTGATACTCCATCTTTTCCTGAGAAGGAGCAGTCATCTGTACATCCCTAAAACTACATCACAGTACATCCACTGTTGGTGGCATTAAGGAGATAAACACACCCCTTGACTGCCAGAATTAACATAGTGTTGAACTTAACTTACACTCTCAGACAATGCCAGAGAACATGAAAAATAAATGACATACACTTAAAACCTTTGAAAGTGCCTGTAATCAAAGAAGAATTAGAATCTTAGAAATGAAGGACCAGGAGGCACCCTGGAGTTTCCAGAGTGTTTGCTAAGCCAGTGAATTGTACGCAGAATATTTGGAAAAATAAAGGGAGAGATGCAACCTAATTATTAAAAGAATTGGCCCATTTTAAACAATAGCTCTACCATTACTGAATTCATGGTAATTAAATCACAGGATTGCTTCCTTAGGTTTTAAGGATTGGCAATGGAGTTCTTGTAATCCTCTCCTGATCTTCTCAGGGCATCAGGACTGTGGTTTATTGACATGTAATTAGATCAGGATGTCACTACATCAATGTCAGTGTAAACATCACTAAGTGAGTAGCTGATCCTTACAAGATCAGCAACCTAATCTCCTCTGGGATGCCAACAGGCTTTGTTAACACTTAGGCTTAGGATTGTATCTGTTCTTTTAATGCCAGGCTCCCAACAACTGTGGGAGCTTTGACATCTCAAGTCAACCAGCAACTGAAGTTAAACTAGTTGTATTGATGCTCCAGCAGCTGCAACACCTTGTCTGCTAATAGATTTTATTGATTATAAAACAAGCAAATAATGAAATCTTGCTGGCAACACTCTTTCCTGAGTGGGGGGAGAGAGGCAGGGTTGGACTTTCTAGTTTATGTTTTTAAGCTGATTGTGAGTCTCCCGTGGCATAGGTAACTGAAAATACCAGCTTTTAAAGACTCTTGTATAGTAGCTGATTTCTTACAGGCCTTATTCATGGCTTTTAAAATCTGCAATTGCTGTTGAAAGAAATCTTATGAAATAACATGCTAAAAGATTAATCATAAGTCACATTTTAAATTGCCAGCAGTACAATCAAAGGAAATTGTTTCACGGGGTGGAGGTTTGAAATAAAGGTTCCACTTCTAAAAACATTTTTAATGGAGAAAAATACCCATAAATTTATTTTATTTTGAGAGAACAGAAAAGATATCTTAATTGCGATCACTTCAGCTCATCCAATTCATCCACAAACTGAAAATCTACTGCTATAGTAAAAGGATTGTCGGCCTTTCTAAAACTGAGAACCTCAAAACACTTTCAGCGGACCCCTGTACAGTTAATGTCTATGGCAGTAGTCTGGCTTTTCTTAGCTTTCAGAAGCAGTTCAGAAATACAGTGTAGTCCACTGGGCTTCATGAGCACAGTTTGAAAAGCACAGGTTGTTTTTCTTATTTGAACAAAATTTCCATCAACCCTAATGACAATTAAGATATCAAGTTTTTAACACAGGCTTTTCCAAAATAATGAAATGTAGCTGTGAAGCAAAGCAATAAAGATGTTTATATTAACCATGTGTATATTGTCAGGTGTGTGGAACTCTTTTGCTGGAGCGAGTGAGGTGATGTGTCATGCCAAACACTGTAATTGTGTGAATTTCACCACCCGAAATACGTGTAGGTGTTTAGACACAATTATGTAAAATAGGGAATAGCATAGGCAACTAAAGAATAGTAATTACAAAAATCAGTGTGCTGAGCTGATACCCAGTTCATGTAGACAATAGTAAATATGATTTAGTTTTAGGTGCTTACCAGAAAGGTTAACAAATGGGTACTTACAAAGCTTTAGGAATATTTAAGACTATAAAACCCCAGAAACATACCAGCAGTATTTGAAACCTGAACAAATTTTAGCACGTGCCTTGATTTATTTGTTTCATCTGAGCACCTGGTAGTTTGTGAGCAATGAATATGAGCGGTCTCTGTCATGTCAAGTGCACACCTTTAAAAAAAGGAGGTAAAAAGAAAAGGGGGAAAAAAAAGCCCCTCAAACCTTGCAAGCTTTTGTGTGGGGATGTATGCCCCTGTGTGGAGCTGCAGCCACCAGTCTACCGCTATTATGCCTGCAGGGTTGAAGCTGGACAGCTGCTCTTTGTGTCCTTTGTGTTCAAGGGCTTGGACTCATAGTTTTTCATGGATTTGTTTACTCTGACCTGCATACATATCAGGAAAACTTAGAGAAAGGAGGTTACCTAAAATAAATTCAAAGGATCTGCATGATAGAATGCTCATTGATGAATTCAGTCAAAGTGACTTGAGAATTTCATGCATAAAACTATTTGTAAACTATTTGCACTGGGAAGTAAAAGGTTTAATATACTAAAAAAAAAAAAAACAACCAAAAAACCAAAACTAAAACCAAACCCACGCTTGAAACTGAACATCTGAATTAAAATTGATATAATTTATTTTTTTTTTAACCTAACCAAGCTGTTAAGTGTTTAAAAGCTGCTATCACTGGAAATCAGAAAAAAAACCCCAAACCTGAATACAAAGTTAGAAGTGCCTTTTCCTGCCTCTGGTCTCAGTCAGATTGAATCTTTCTCACAATCAGGAATGTAGGGAAGTTGTGAATGGTCTTGTTGGAAGGTGACATGTTCATGCTCAATAGCACCTACAAGGATATACTATAGTGTAGAAAGCTGGGTTCTTATCTAACATTCTAGAAATGGAATTCCAGGGTAATTTATTCATGCTTGATCTCCGTACGTGAATAATTGCTATATAAGCATACCACTAAAAACAGATCAATAGACATTTCAGACATGCAAAGAACATGTCTATTAAGCACGACTTTCAAATTTTATCCAAGTTTAGAAATCACTTATTAGCATAAGACAAACAGAGTCTTTAACCTCTATCTAAGTGCATGCTTAAAAATCCATTTCCTTTTGCAGGTAAAACTCAAGTTTAATGGGGTCTTTCAGAGAGAGAGCTTATTGTACTGGAGGTTAGGCAGAGGTTTGAGTCATTTGGTGGAACAAAGCAAAGGTTTCATTGGTTTCTACAGCTGCTAATCCTTTAAACATTACTTCAGGAAAAAAAAGTTCATTAAAAAATATCCACTTTTTCTGCTTTAGAAATGAACACAATACTGCAGACATATCACCCTATTTTCTATTTGTCTAAGTAAACCAGCTTACGTGAACAAGGGAAGCTGAACAAGACCTCTTCCAAAAACACTCCAACAGTCTAAGCAGGAAAGGCCAAATTGTTTGAAAATGACTAATGATTAGTTTATAGTTCCTTTAATACACAGGTTTCATAACAATGGAATTAATCTTTAGAGGGAAAACATTAGAAGGTAGTTTACTCCCAAGGGAGATGTGCTGGGGTTTTGTACTAATAGTTATGATGAGCACTCATCAGGACAGACAGCAAAACCCCAGGACGTCTCATTGTTTAATCAGTTCGGGTAATATCAAGTTGATTAATCAGCTGTGCTTCCTTCTGACAGAAGCTGTTCGTGTTTGCAGCAATAGTAGTGCTTCTCGCTCTGCACATCATGGATCTCAATGAACTCTCAGGAACTCCAGCCTCTTAGACTAGGCAGAAGGGGAAATGTTACATTAAGTTTTTCCTTTCTTTTCCTTTTTGAGGATTTTTTTCTTGTTTTGTTTTGTTTTGGGATGTGTTTCTTTTGAATGAAAAAATGCTTTAAAGCTAAATCCTAACAGCATTTTGTCTGCATTGTGACTAATGCTTGGTGGATTGGATGATTTAGTGATCTCTGGAAAGCCAAACCTTCCCTTTGACTTTAATTGTAGAAGTGAAGTCTGTCTTGATTTCTCTAATAACATTTCTTTTAACACTGCTGTAGGTGTTCTTCTTTCCCTCATGGATGGTAATCAGAACGGATTCCCAGCTCCCATATCCATGGTTTTCTCCTTGCTGTCAGCACCCTGAAGCACATGTTTTCACATGTACAAATGATGCACTGTACTTAGATTTGTGTGCTTTTGTATTGCAAAGTATTTAAGGGCAGGCATAAATGAATGAGAGGTAGGTTCATAGGCTGCCATGTGGGTAAGTGACTGCATGTGTGAAAACATATTCCTAATCTACAGCTCAAGGGATGAATCCAGAGCAAAGGAAAGGTGTTCTTAATAGAAAAATGTACTATTCAAGCATTAAAATGGCTGTGCTTCAGTCTTACAAAAAGTGGTATACATGTCTATCATCTGAAGTCTATAGTGTCATGAATGAAGAAGTTAGAGATGGAGATGGAACCTGGCAGGCCGTGACAATATGGTGCAACCATCTATAAGTCAAATTCCTGAGCTTAATACAATGCAATGAGCCTGAAACTGTGAAGGAGAACATTCCATTTTTAAGTTGCAGTGAGCTAAATTCAATGAAATACAAGAAGCATAGTGGTTACATATAGCTGGAATGTTGAAGTGGATCAAAACAATACTTTTTAAAAGTGAAAAGTATTTCAAACTGTTTTATATAAATCAGTTTTGATTTATACTGTTTGTTCTGAGAACATGAAAATGCTCATTTATCCATTTTGCAAACAGGCAGGAAAATGATTAAATTACAATAATGATCAGTGAGATTCTATACAGCCATTTACTATTACCACCCAATAATGCACTTTAATGTCTAAAGTGTCCTTTCGTGACAGCTTTGAAGCAGATCACTGGCGCTTGCTAGTGTTAAAGTGCTTCCTTTTTAAAATAATTTATTGTACATTTTACATGGCTATACTAGGACATCATGCTTTCTTTTTTTGTTATTTAGCAGGTGAAGGGTTTAAGAAGGGAGCACATGAGCAATACAAGTACTGCCAAACTTTAGGCATTTGGCTTTGGAGTTCTTTGTAAGGATGAATTTGAGAAATAGGCAAACTATAAATGGAACTTTGTGTTGTCTAGGAAAAAGCTACTATTACTGGATATTGTCTTCTCATTTTACACATCTCGATATGTATCTTCTTTTGTCCAATTGTACAATAATGATAAAGTGATAATGATTGCAAGTTGCAATTCTTATGAAATTGTTACTAAAAGAACAAATGCATGTGAATTAGTATGTGCTATTATCCCATTAGGGATGGGAAGAGAAACATACCTTTGAATTTCAAAGACCTTCGACATCAATGCATTAAATTGGAATCAATCATTTAATGGACAGAGATGGGAGAAGAAAGGATATCTCTTTTTTATGGATTCTTTTCTTTTTCTTTGTTTAAAAATTACTGAAATAGAATACTGTGAGAAAAGTCAAGTCACCAGAAAGCATCTAAGAACATCTCTGGGCAAAACTTGAAAGCATCAGTTGCTGCAGAGGTAGAATTTCCACAGTCTTCAGGTTCTGTCTCCTTAAATTTCTGAGGTAATTAAACAGTTTAGACAACTACCTCAAATCCTGAGAGACATGAAGACCATTTAATCCTTCGGAGTAAGAAAAGTTAATTTGTTTTCTTGTTGCACTTGTTTCAACTGATCAATAAATCCTGAAGCTATACTAGGGCATATGAAGGAGTTTCACTGATCCCTGGGATACTTTGGGCCAATTTTTTTATTTTGCTTTTCTTTTACCGTCAGATGTTGTTGTTGTTTGGTTGCTACCTTCCATTAGATTTTCATACATAAGCATGAAGTGTGAAGTCACTTCTGCCTAACTGCGGACTCTGTGTGGACAAGAACTGCAGCCAAGTGGGTCTTCCATTCCCATGAGGTCTTCACTTTGCCTCTCGAGCTGTGGAAACAATCACAGAACTGGGACATCAGCTTATAAAATGTTCTGAAATCCCGCAGATAATGTGCGTGTAGGAAGTACCTGTGAAATGGAGGGGTGAGAAGGAGCTGAGGCTGCATACAACCAATCTGATTTGTGCTTTTCTAGTCAAAAAAGCATCGGACACCAGCTTACCATTTTGCGGTTGTACCTGAGGACATTTAAACTGGATGCTTTACTTCATGCACATCTCTATTATAAGCCTACATTTCATTTGTTATTGAGAGACAAGTAATTTGGCCCTGTAGTTGTATGTACATTGTATGAACTGGTGGGGAATGACTGTGTATTATTCAGATATTCCTAAAAATCCACTTTTAGCATAACTGTTTATTTCCACCCAGAATGAGGAGAGATCCTTCACATAAAGCTTGCCCATGGAGTCATAGTATGTGTAAAGTAAGAAGAATACAACAAAATAGTGATGATGCAGAGAGTTGTTATTTATTTATGTTGCATAAGCAATATGCACATCCCCTGCGAGAGGAAAATTCATAAAGAGAAAATGCTACTGATTGAGCTGTACAAATCTTGAATGGCTGATTCATAACAAGTTCTCTCTGTGCTTTAGAGGGATTTGCTATAAACATTTTTACTTCCCCTTTATGTGTGAAGAGGTATCCTGATAACCCCAGAGGCATGGCACAAAAGCCATGCAGGTCAACAGATGCCTTTGCACTGGCTTGAGTAGGTTTTCAGTTGGGCCACACTGACAGATGGGGTGCTTCCAGCGTTTAAGGGGTCAACATTTTTTCAGAAATACATTTCCATTAAAAACTCCATTTTTGAAGAGTCATTATTTATATGGTTTTGCTCAAATGGAGCTGTGACTTGCTATCTGTGGTCTTAATATGGATGCAATTTTAAAATTTATTTTTAGGTAGGTTTCTGGGAATTGAGCAGAAATACAGCAATACGAAAGGGAGGCTGACAATGTAGCATTTGAAAGCCAGAAAATGGGTTCAACAGTCACTTTGTCTTAATATTTAATAATAAGCTCTATATTCAATAGAACTCTTTCAGGACATTGAACTTAAGACGAAGATGTCCCTGCTCACTGCCGGTAGGTTGGACTAGATGACCTGTGAAGGTCCCTTCCAGCTCAAACTATTCTATGATTCTATATGGTTAATAGTGGTGTTTTCAATATTTTAAACTGCAGCTTTCTGTTCCTGGGCTGAACTCAAATTTTTGAAACTTATTTATCAAATTTTACTTGTCTATTGGCCCAGAAAGTCATAGAATCATTTAAGCCCAAAAAGGCCTTCAAGATCATCAATACCAACTGTTAACTCTAAGTCCACCACTAAACTGTGTCCCTAAGCACCACATATGTTCATCTGTTAAATACCTCCAGGAACAGTGACTCCACCACTTCCACTTCCCGGGGCTTTGCACTCCCTCATCCAAGCAGAGGCCACAGACACTTAATGAGAAAGGGCTTACTTTCTCTCCCAAAAAGCAGACAGAAAAAGAATAATGTGTCATTTGCCCTCTTCTCATTGCTTCCCTCAGACCACCCAGCAGACAGGCAGAAATGAAAAGTGATGAGAGAAGGGGTATGTGTCTTCTCTGTGCTGAAGACAGCATGCTGTCCATCTCCTGCCCAGGCCTAGAGATGATACTGTTTATTTCAGTTGCCCCTTGTGCCTTGTAATTAGGCTTTCTTCTAAAGCATTTGCTTTATTTCATTAATTGTGCATGATTATATGTATTATATATATTGTATATACTTCATATATGTGCATTGATTTGAGGAATGGATTTAATGATGGGGAAGTGGAGTTCTGATTTCCTTTGAGGCAGAGGAAGGTTTGATGGTCTGGATATGTCAGGCTGGAGAAGTGTGCTTTTACCCCTGGGGGTCATTCGTTTTCCTGGGGTGCTCCTGCCTGATGAAGGTGGCTTTAAAAGAAGAAAATACTTTTGGTCTAGGATGGGACATAAACTGGGAAAAAAACCTCATTCAAGGCATTTTCAAAGAAGCAGAAACACAAGGTACATAATTTTCTCATATGGTGCATTTAACAGAGGCAAGCCAGTTCACCTTAAACTTCTCCTGCGTGTGTGAGTTTCTGACAGAAAGGCATAATGGCATGTTGCCCTAGTTTGCACCACGAGTGGAATCCTTACAGCATAGGACAGTGAGTGAGTCAGTAACCAGGGAAGGAGACCCATAGTATCTGTATATGTATGAAAGCATGTAGATGTATGTAAATGTAAGTATAGATGCATATGGAAAGAGATGAGTCTACTTGTAAGTGCATACAAATATGCAGGTCAATTGGGGCGATTCTGCCTCTCTACTCTGCTCTTGTGAGACCTCACTTGGAGTACTGTGTGCAGTTCTGGTGTCCTCAACATAAAAAGGA
>JANRGW010014032.1:8507-21101 GCA_024733675.1 Psilopsiagon aymara
GAAGCTTGATGGCACCTTTCTAGCTTTGAAAGCCAGCCCTGTATTGTAATTATAACGAAATTGCAATATACACGTTATATTAAGAAAACTGATTACATTTTGTCAACCTAGCTGCCCGGGTGAGATCACAGCTAGTCCATCATGACAGAGCTGATCGCCCCTGCTCTTCTGCAATGCTCAAGGATCATCGAGCAATACCAAGACCACCTTGCTGAGACTGAGGGGTTGGTTTAGCCTGACAGAAACCCTCGCAGCACAGCCCCTACCTGCCCTGGCTGCTCACCCACAGAAAACCCTCCTGAATTCCCCGCACCGGGAGCCACTCCTACTGTTCTTCTCGGCCTTCGCTGAAGCCTGGAGGGCAAAAGAGCTCCCTCCTCTGACGGCCTTTCCTCATACCCGTAGCAGTATGGCATCATTTCTCTCCCTGCTGGTTATTTTTCAAAAAATGCATCTCTGCCAACACGACTGGGTTTCTTTTCCAGCCAGATAAGAAGAAGTGGCTTTTCCTACCGCAGTGTGCTCACTTCCCTGGAGTTAGGAACCATGACTTTTACATATAGTTGCCTCAATCAATATTGCTGTATTTCTGAACAGGAATATCAGTAAATCCTGAAGAAGATAAAAACCCACCCACCCAACCAAGCAACCACCGTTGTATTAGTGTATTAGCAATTCCAGGTTCTCTCTCGATTAATTTTTTTTCCTTCCTCCTCCACATCCTCTGAATTTGATGGTCACAGCACCAGAGAACACACATCTTAACTTTGCAGCTCCCCTTAATTAGCAGGTAGCAGAGCAGTATGCAATTAGCCATAAGTGTTGTCTGTTTTCAGCCAAATGATGCACCAGGGGAGGATGCAGGGCGCTCACATGGAGCCTGTGTCATGCAAGCCACTCCGTGCTGGCATTACAGACACATGGGCTCTTCCTGGGAGAGTTCTCCAGGTACAGGTTACCAGATGCCTCAGCAGAGAAGTGCAAGACACATCATTTTCATAGCCACCCTCTGATTTCATGGGGTTGATTTGGCACAGAGGTATCCAGTGGGCAAATCACAGACTGGGTTAAGGGCTTTATAAATAGCCCCAGGCTTTCTATCAACCATCACCCCCTCATCCCACTAACAAGAGATGTAGCAGTGGCTTGAACTATTGTTAAAGGCGCACCAAGCAACTGAAATCAGCAGTTGTGGCTAGTGTTAAACACTTGCTTTCTTTAATGTCAAGACCTAAGAGTAAGAAATACTCATTGTTACCAAAGCAAAAGTAAAGATATGACAGAACAGTTTCAAATCAATGGGAATTCAGTCAAACTGCTTCAGTTTGTGAATTGGAGTCAAAAAAACCAGTTGGCATTAGCAGATATATACCGAAGTTCCAGAGTACTTCGTAGGAACTACAGTTAAATTATCTCTGGCCGCCATTCGCATGCATGGATCATGTCCCCCCATTTAATTTTCCATCCCACTGTACCCCCTCAGCAGCAACAGAGTCTCATGTGGTTTCCCAGAACAGGACACGGCCCAGGATATGCTTGCTGGTCTGCTGGAAATCTGGGTCATGGAGGAGAACTGAAAACGCAGGGCATCTCAGCTGCAGTTCCCATGGGCACTGCCACTGGTCGGGCAGGGGCCTTCTCTGCCTGGCTGACCTGCAAACACAGCTTCAGCATTTTAGAGTCAGGATCTTTTTTCAGCAAGGAAAATGACTGTCTTTGTCTCTCCCCTGGGGGAGAACGAGTGACAAAGTAGCAGAGTTCTCTGTGGGACAAAATCTGTTGTTATCAGCTCTCCTGCCAGGAGCCCAGAGCCACTCAGTCCTGCCCAGAGGAGGATAGGGACAGGCAGTGACTGGGAAAGTGGAGTAAAACAAAAAAGGCCAAACCGCAGTCTGACATTGGATGCTAGAACTCCATCAGTGAAGCCTCCCTGGGCTTCCTTATCAAGACTGACAGTTTTGCATGAATGCTGTCAGACTCCACAGCACTGCAGTCCCACCGCGACTGCTTCCCCCAGCACACAGCTGTGCTAAGTGTGCTAGCTCACACCTGAACCAGCACGTTAAATTAATTCTGGTTAATTCTGCTCAGGGAAGTACCACTCATTTGAAGAACCAGTCACTGGGCACCAGGTAGTTACTAGGGCAGGTAATTAAACCAATTTTGACATCCGAATGGCAGTTCGCTTGCCGAGGTGCAGCAGCTCCTGGCAGACAGCCCTCCCAGCTCTCTTGCATCCCACTGTTGCCATGGCAGCACAGAGGATATGCACCTTAGTGCTTATGAAGCTCCAAGAAGCATTTCCCATGTGAATCGGGTTGTGCATTCACAGGCACAGAACTGTTAAACCCTCATGGTATGAAAATTAGCAGTGGCCACAATTACACAAAACTTGAAGAACTGGAAGAGCGCTCATCTTCTCTGTGCATTCGCTGTCCCTACTTAAGGCTTTATCTCTTCACTTACAAAGCACCCCAATAGGCAGTGTCTGCCATGTGGGGAAACCAGGTAAAAAGCCATCCTTTTACTCTGCCTTTGACAAAGGAGCCTTCCTTCCTTTCCACTCCAGTTACAATAATTCCTTTAATATTTACTCCCCATGCAGAGTTTATTCTGCAGTCAGAAAGGAAATTCATCTGTTGTGCCTGTGCTAGCTACCTCCTGGAGTTGCCAGCAGCAAATGTAAACTCCAGCATGACCTCCTGGGTCTATAAAGTCTGTTGCCCTGGATCCTGCTCTGCTGTTTTATTTTTTTAGGATTCCATGGATGCCAAAAGTAATCTTAGTTTACATTAAGTAGAGACAGGTCAGAGGCACTCCACTGAAGCTAAGAGCCCTACTTACATGAGTAGGATCTACTCACAGGGAAAGGATTACTGGTAGAGATAGGGATTAAAAGACTGAAGCCATCAGACCATAAGTCTCTTTTGTATTTTGCTATGTCAGGTCTTGACTATGTAAACTGGTCACTGGAGCTGAAAGACTCCCAGGATGATGTTGCCTGGAGATCACAGCCCCACCTACATTCTCCCAAGTTTAGGCCTGGAGCTTTTGAAGTTTTTGCCATTTTGGAGGACACCCAATCCTGATTACAGCAGGACTGGGTGCTGTCAGAAGCACGGACAACGTCTTCATAGCCTAATATTGCAAAAGTGGTTTGGTGAAGCTGAGCAGTAGGGCCAGGCTCTGGCTCCCAGCAGAGCGGTGTATTAAGGAGTGAGACAGTGACCCTTTCTGGGCTGTCACAGCAGCCTGTGCCAGGACCGAGCATGCTCCAGCTGGGTGGCATGAGGGTCTTTAAAAGCACGAGGGGTACGAGCTTTTTCAAGGTTGGTAACAGGTTTAGGGTGACCCCGAGTGTTAATTTGAGACTTTGGCAGCAGAGGGGAAACCCTGCAATGTTGAGTCATGCCACAGCCGCTACATTGGGCCAAAGATGTGACTACAGCCAGAGATGTTGCCCTGCCTCCTGCCTGTTAGCTGTGGCACAGGGAAGAAGGGCTTTGACCAAACTGTGGCCTGAGAGACCCAAGAGTGTGAGACAAGGTGGTTCTGTGTCTCTCTTTGTCTGTCTTTTGCAATGCATCCACCACCAGTGAACTCAACAGCCTTCTGTGATGGCTCCAGCTCTGTCACACGGTCTGTAGTTGTGCACATCACAGCACTGATGTCTTTGCAGGATGGGGGCTAGGTCTGGTTAGGATTTCCTCACATGTTGAGACTTGGCACCAGTTTCTCTCTGACCACCCCCAACAAACGCACACCTCCTAGAGAGGGTGACCAGCAGCCTGGTAAAAACCGCTGTGCTGACAAGAGTAACAGTCTCTGTGGAGTGGGTAGGACCGATGAGGAGAACATTAATACAGGGACAGAGAGCCTTTTCTTAGCAGCCTCCAGTAACAGCAGCATTTCAAACCCCCACGTAAGTGCAAGCTGATATTTCAATGCCTTCAGGTTGCTACGGACAACCAGAGATTTCTAAGCTGTCTTACAGAGCAGAGCCCTATCACACTGTACACAACAAAAACACTTGGCATTTTTATTACCAAGAACTCTTATGGCAGAAGGTAAGAAATATTGTCATTGTTTTACGACTGAAGATACGAAAGCTATCATGACTTCTAGGTAAAACCGATCCCTTAGGTAAACCACACCCATTTAAATGCTCTAGTACCTGAAATTGCCTCCTCAAACATACAGACCCTTCAGATAACCCACACTTGGCTGAAGCACGGGCTATGTGCAGTGCATTCTAATCTCACACAGCTTCAGAAACCTGAATATTTAAGAAAAACACCCCCACAGGTTCTTTCTTTGGATCTATCTCATTAACATAATGTGGCATTATTAACGCTGTGCCTCCTGGATGCAGGGAGTACTGTTACATACATTCAGACAGGGAAAACAAAGGTAGACCAAAATGATGTGACCTACCCAACATCATGCAAGAGGTCTGTGGTGGAACTGTGGCAGATGTAGGGCTCTGCAGTCTGCTGACAGCATTGCAGTTTCATCAGGACCAAGACAACTATGAAATCTAGCAGCATTACTCCCATTTAAGCTGGTGAAAATGCCTGTATAGTCTGCAGAGTTACAGAAACTCACCCACCACAACCTTTTGCCTTGAGTGTACAAATACACTTCCATTTGCTCTAAAATGAAAGCTACAATACAAAGTGATGCAGGATAGTTAATAAAATTGCAGTCTCTGAACCATTCTTTGGCTTGGCACAGAGAAAATGTCACAGAAAAAGATCTAGGAGTAGATTTTGCTTATCCTTCTCCATCTATACTTAATGCATGCCCTCCTCCTTTGAGCAGATCTGCAAAGCAACACCTAATTTATCTTCCCACCAACACAAACACAGAGAGCACACCTCCATGATTAATGGAGTTTTATACCCTAGGAATTGGTTACATTGCAGCAGACAATGAGAAATTTGATTACCACTAATACAGTATTGACACAAATGTCAGTGCTGTAGACAAGCAATATCGTTTTGAATCAAGGATTCCTTTTGTCATTATTTTTGCCTGCTTCTTCCATTTTAAGAAGGTACTGCTTTGTGTATTGCACCCAGGTACTCCTGACTAAAACTGTCTGGGGACAATTCAGTTTTTATGTAACTCTTCATTAAGTAGGGGGAACAGCTTTAACAAAAAAGGTGCTGTGTGTTCACGTAGCCCTATTACCATTTAAATACACAATAGTCCAGCCAAAAACTCCTGTCAGCTGATGCATTTACCTCAGTGATGGCTAATCTGCTGCTTTATCAAAGTCAAATATAGTGGGAACAATGGCATACATTTTTTTGTCTCTGGAGAATTGAACTGATCAAATCACTCAAATCTTGTCAAGATCTGGTCAGAAATTAAGCATGAGAATTGTGTCACTCAGCCAGATGGCTGAGAGAGTCTGATCTGCAGGTGAGGATCTTTCCTTGCAAAGGGCCCACGTCAACATGGGCAGGAGGCTTGAGCTGTTCAAGACTTGTGTTGCCCCAGCCACCCCTTGGGAAGAGGGCTGTCCTTTCCAGCTGGGTAAAGGCATAACAGGCTATGTGTCTGGTGGGAGCAGTGGCTTGGTGCAGGGCTGAAGGGCTGCGCACTCAAACACCTTTTCTGGTTCTGGATCTCCTTGACCAGGCTGCTGATTTTGAGCTGCAGGGCCTGACGTGGGCCTTACCTCTTGCCTCCCTCCCTCCTCTGTCCCTTCCTCTCCATTGTGAATACCTAGGGGCAGTGGCTTCAGCTGTTTCCCCTGTCTTCCTTTTAATGAGGGAATCTCTTTTCTGAAAGTACCTCCAGCCTCTCTGGGCTTTTCCAAGCACTGCACAAACTCCAGGTCTCAAATGACATCCGTTTTGGAAGATGGAAATGGATCGATGAAGAAACCCAGTTACCATCACTGAGTGATCATTTCCATATCTTCAAGAAGGAATTAGCTTAGCTTCTGGAGCAAAAATTTCAATGACGATTAGAAAAATAGTTAGGATAGGAGAAGAAGCAGAGTTTCTGCGGTAGGAAGGGATCTTTTAATGGCATCCATGCAACCATTAAAATCCTTAAACTCAAGGATGGAGGCTACAAGGATATTATACTGAGCCTTGAAGCCAATCTCATTCCTATCCAGAAATGAGAGTGAAGGGAGAGAAGAGGAGGAAGGGGAGAGGTGAGCCTTATGGCCAAATCGCAAAGTTCGCACATTGCTTTGAACTTGTATACCTGTCCATCAGGAAATGAAAGCACAGCCCAGGCAAAAGCAGCACAACGAAATTTTCCTGGGAAAAATCTGAAGTGGAAATCAGCAAAACCAAAAAAACAACCTTAAGAACTAAAGAAATAAAATATTCCATACTTTTTATTAGTATA
Organism: Psilopsiagon aymara; assembly: GCA_024733675.1. Taxonomy (NCBI): domain Eukaryota; kingdom Metazoa; phylum Chordata; class Aves; order Psittaciformes; family Psittacidae; genus Psilopsiagon; species Psilopsiagon aymara. The sequence goes on from JANRGW010014032.1 coordinate 14,880, forward strand.
TTAAAAGCTGGAAGCATTTGTAACCACATGGATGGAGCAAAGCATGAGATAGAAAAGTACTGTGAAGCAGCCAAATAATCTCCTTCTCTCTGTCCTACTGCAGGATGTGATAGGGTGGCATCTGTGTCCGACCTTCTCCTTAGAGCAGTGATCCGAGGTACTGTTGGAAGTGAGGTGTGAAAGGAGGATGCACAAGCTCAAACCAATAAATAAAATGGTAAAAAAAAAAAAGATCACGTGACTGGAGTGCTTTCATTGAAATGGTGTTTGTTCTGCTGTTACTAGTTTGCTTACTGTTATACCTGAAAGTTGGGAGTGCCTTAGCTGAAAATCAAGCATGCCAGTAACAGAAAGCTAAGCTGTTTGAACAAGTGAATGAATTGCTTGTGCTGCAGGTATCAACTCAGTTAAAACAAGCATCCTCTTTTCTTCTTCAGACGTTACGACCTCTGACAAACATGTTACACCTTCTGGTCAGCAGTTATATACAATGGCCATTCCTTTCTTCCTCAAGACCTAGATATCCTCATAACCTGGTTTATCCTGGATTTATTACTTAGTGGTGACAGCAAATTTAAAAGCTTCATCAAGTGCAGGAACTGAGTCACAAACAAGAACAATTTGATTCTACTTTGATACTACGTCAAGCTTGGGAGAGGCTAAATTCTGTAAATAAGGAATACAGCCCAACAGACTAGATAGAAAAACGGCTTGAGTCTACCCATTTGCCCTCCACCCATGGAAAATCAGAGGTAGCTCTGCTCTTTACCACCTTCTAAGAATGGCATTACAACTCCTACAACAATAAAAGGAAGACAACAAATATTGCTACCCAAATGGTTGGTCATTAGTGCAGTCTATTAAACAACCAGAGACATGGGCTGCAATTACACCAGTGAGTATAAAAATTGTATGGAGATGCCATCCATTTCACCCTGCAGGCTATGAAACATGTGACAGCTGTGACGAGGAAAAACATTCCCATCACCGGAGATTTTAAAAACCAAGTCAGACAAACACCTGCCTGGTGAAGTAAAGCTGGTCACGCCATGGGGCAGAGGGGCAGCCTAGATGACTAAAATGTCACCCAAGCCAAATCTGCTACAGTCATACATGTGCAACACTTCACAACTGCAGTAGTGACTGTTCAGAAGTCGTTGTCTGCTGGCAGATGAGATGATGGTTACTACAGTAACCACAGCAATTTTTCCAAGGAATAGAGAGGGATTTTTTTTTCCTCAAACTGTAAGTACACTCAACTCACATGCTTAAATGCCTGTCTCTGTCAGGCTCTGTCAGGTAGCCTTGAAACAAAAATAATAGTCCATGCATGGACAGTGGTGGTACCCCCAGTACCTACACCTGATGTTGCAGGGCTGCTACTGAGTTTAGCACAGCTCTCCCAACAGCATTAAGAAACAAAAAACAAACCCTCCAAAACCTATCCACAAATATTCTCCCTCCAGATGCAGTGCTCAGGTTTTAAAAATTTCAAATTAAAACCTAAGTAGCTGAAATAGTTACAGAAAGGTAGAACAGTAATAACCACGAGAATTTAGGGTTCTCATTGGTAGGACAGGAGCCGACTTGGTGTGAGACTGGAAATTGCTGTGCGCACTGTCAATGAGAAGCGTGGACTGCCCTCTACAGTATATCGTTAGAGTGCACTTAGTTGTTCAAAGTCACTAAGACTACTTTAAAATTCCAAGTTGTACGTTCAATTTATCCTCACACCCATACCATTGAATCAAAGTGTGAAAGCTGGATCTGCCGCATTTGTCTTTCTTTACTTCAGACATTTCTTCATTGCTTTCATGTTTACTTTTCCTAACAGACAAATAAAGGTTATTATTCCTTTGTTACCCTCATGCCGCTGATAGGAATATGCTCTAGTGCTTCTAATCTTCCACTCATTATTTCAGGGAGTCATTACTTGGGAAAACTTCCTTTGACTCATCAGACTTGGTCTGAAGTTGAACTGATGGAGACTTCATTCAGCCCAGATGGAGCAAGATGAACATTAAATACTCACAAGTAAGAGAAAAGGCTTTCTAAACCAGCCCTCACATATCATTGGGACTTAACACCTCCCATCCCAGTACTGATCAATTGCAGAGTTTGGCCTAAATAGATTTCTAATGCCATGTAAATCTGATGTTTCGAATTAATTTATTGACACCTTGCCATTTGCTTTGTATCCCATTTTTGTTGCCATATGTAAAACTTGGGGTTTTCCCCAAGTCTGTTTCTCTGTACTGGGCACTTTTAACAGGATCACAAAATCCTTTTCCTCAGTACATAGTTTTCCATCCCGTTATATTTATGTGTCTGCTTGACTTTCTCTGCCAGAGAAAATAACAGCCTTTGGGGCAGACGTTTCTTATATTTTCTTCATGCCTAAAATAATTGTAGCCACTTATTAAAAACCCCACTGACAGTATGATACAATAACCTTTGTGATTTACTTCTCTTTCAGTGAGCTTTAAGAGAGCTACTGCCTCTTTTCCGACTTTGTACTGTATAGCCCATCATCAAATGCGTCCCTGCACTCTGATGTTTGTAACATACTACAGCAAGAAATTGGTCTTTGAATTACATTTGTTCTACCCTTATCTAGTTGATTTACTGGTTCCTCAAATATTTGCTTCCTTACACTATCTTAATTGAAGATTCCTCCTGCCTATATTTTCTTTCACGGCTATTCAACACTTTCCTAACAGCAGTTTCATGCTGTCTTTCCTGCTTTCTGTGTACAGCACCATACCTGTTTTTCAACATCGCTTTAAAAATATCCAACTGAAAGATTTCAAGGGCATTAAAGCCAGTAGGATTAAGTAGGGGACATATTTATTCTTTTCCCCGAGGAAGTTCTGCCTTCTGAAGGCACAAGCAGAACATTTAAAGGAGGTACCAGCATCCTTAAGGAATCTCCTTAAAGGCCATTGCCCTTGTCTTCTGTATGCCTAGTATTTTCCTGATAGCTTGGCATGCAAGGCAAAGGACCTATTAGTGGCTGGTTGGTTTGTTGCCTGGCAACATGGCCAAAACAATACTATTTTCTGATCTGCTCCTGCTGTTCTAGCTTGGAATAACTCGATCAAAATCCACGTTTCACTGGTATAATGGAGATCAGCGTCTGGCCTCACAACCTGCACAAAGCAGTGTTTGATATGCCCAAAACTCAGGAAGTTTGCCCTTCCTGTGGTATCTAGAAAGTGCTCGAGCTTCCCTCTGTATGGGCTGTCATGGGCATGCTGACTGCTGATGCTGTTGGATAACCCTCAATGCATAGAGTCCTTCACTCTATGCGTTGCTAATGAGAGATGAATAGTAGATATTGTAGTGAATTTATTCCCGTGGCCAGCGAGGTGGGCTGATCCTGGCATTGCTCCGTACCTGCCAGCACTCTCCGTATCAGCTTTGGAGGGCACCTGTGCTTATTTAGAAGAAGCTGCTGATGTGGAAGCTCTCAGCTGGGTGCAGAGGCTCCTGCAGAGAGACCAGCTTGGAAAGAGAGAAGTTGTGAATGGTAACAACTGTTTGGAATAAAACAAAAAACTAACAGGTTCTTGCAGATACGTACCAAACAGAAAAGGCAATTCTTACATGTATTAGTTAATATATGTCACGGGGCTGGTAAAACTCAACAGCAAGGATTGAGAACTTCACTTTATGCTTTCTCCTGCCCCATACCAACCTCTTGGATAAAGTTGTATGTAGCAGCAAGGATTACACAAATTAATTCTGAACATTTCTTTGATTGTTTTAACTCCTGAATCATAGAGTGGATCATAGAATGGTTTGGATTGGAAGGCATCTTAAAGATCATCTATTTCAAACACCCTGCCACAGGCAGGGACACCTTCCACAAGACCAGGTTGCTCAAAGCCCCGTCCAACCTGGCTTCTTGGTTTTCATATATTTGAGCTTCACTTGTTTATCCTTAAAAGAGAAAAGTGGAGCATCTGATTTCCTCCTCACAATATCAAAGAGCGTGGCATGTACCTCCTTGTTACCTTTTAAAGTTTCCCAGGGCTACTAACATTTTTGTAGCCCAATTTTGAAGCCTTAAAGAACCCCAAACAAACCAAAACCCAAAAACCATCCTGTTAGAAGTGAGTTTGACCCTTGAAAGCAAAAGTAAATTTCAATTTTTCCTTTCCTTTCTTTCCTGCTGTGTGCTGAAACAGAGCTATATCTTGTCTTTTTTTTTGTTTTTTTTTAATTAGATCCAAAGAAGGCAACTAATAATGACCACAAACAGGAAAGCTTTGCTTGAAGTTGCTAATAATATTCTATTACCTTATCTTTAAATTATTTTTCATGGATTATAGGTGTTTATAATTATGAATCCCCAGCTTCATTTTATCTAGTACAGCAACAGAATCAAAGTCATCCTGCTCTAAACTCTCTATTGCAAATCCTCTTTTTAAAGCCCTTGTTCAATGTCCTCCCCCATTTTCATTTTCTTTGCTGCTGCTTATTATACTAAAGCCTGACATCTAAAAATTGAACTGCAGTGTTAACCATTGTTTTCAACACAGACCATGGCTATTCTTTATGGATGTTGATGCTGTAAGGATATTTTAGAACAGCAAGCTGCCTGCAGTGAAATGCCTTGCATTCCCATTGTGTTACTGTAAATACCATTATTATGAAGAAATGATTGACTTTGCCTGACGCACTGTTCAAATAGTCTGCAGAGAAGTCTGTGGTGCCAGTGTCATTCCCGTGCTTTAATTACACTTTTAATCATCCATGATCTTTCATTTGTTTGTGCTGTAAGCTAATGATTTTTTTCTATCACAAAGCACTGGAATGATGTCTTAGTATTAATAATTTTTATTATTAAGTAGATTTGCACTTCAGTCCTGCCTACTCTCTCTGCTAGATCCTCAGTTTCCAAAGCTGCTCCTAAAACCCCATGAAACATCTAATTTCTTCTGCCTCTCCCCTCTGCATGTAACCAGGACATTTGATGGCTTGCTTAGATTTGGATTGCGTCAGCAGGGTCACACAGAAGAGTTAGTACTTGTAGATACCTACACGGCAGTGGAACAATTCATTACACCCTGCAGCCTGGGTCCCACAGCTCTGGGGATCTCCCAAACTGTTTTCCTTGCCCTGAGGTCAATAATTTACATCAGATATCCTCTCATTTTGCAGCAGACTGTATCCTTGTCTCTCAGGTCTTCCAGTTCCCACAAGAGGGGAGATATGAGAATGAGGAACCCAATCTCCTGTGATATGTCTCTGTGTTTGACTCTACTCCTGTACTATCTTTGACAGGCAGATACAGGAGAACTTAGTCTGCTCTGCCACCTGGACACTCTGTAGTCATATAAACATGGCACCAGTCCTGAGACAGAAACTCCAAATAAGTGGCAGATCATACTGGTTTGGGACACACAAAATGCAGTGCACCTCTTTCATCATACAGTGAGCTCACCTGAGGTTGCAGCAGGGCACACAGGCTTCATTGCAAAAGAGCAATGTGTTGCTCAGTTTCTGAGGTCAGTTCAACCCCACCAAAAGCTCTGCCAGGAGCTAAATGTACTCTTATCCTGAAACCTGGCACAGCAGGTGGCATTCCCAGAGGATCCAGGTGACTACCTTGCCTTATAGCAGGTAGGGGAGCCTAAATCCTTAATCAAGCTTATCCTAATATAAGTTTATGACTTTATTTCTAATTCCTAGGTATGCAAGGAGAAACACTGCATCCTGTTAGCAGCTATCCTCTGTGAAGCAGAAGACCCTGTGGCATCACACTGTTTATATTTATAAACCAATGAACTAGGGAATGTCAAAAATAACAGAAAACACTGGTTCTGTAGGATATGCTGTATTAGTTTCTCAGAGGGAGATTCACTGAGATGTTTTGACAGAAACTGTCTTTCCTTGAATTTAAACACCAGAATGCAATCACAACAGATCCCCTGCTAATGCTGACTTACGGGAGCAGGTAGTCAGCTGAGGTTCACTGCAAAGGCATGCTAAAGAAATCTGCAGCAGCTCTAGCCTAACATTTGTGGGCTAAATATTCAAAGGGCCTGTATGCATGTGCCAGCACACAAACAGAAGGATGATCATGGGACTGGAGCACCTCCCGCATGAAGATAGGAGGAGAAAGTTGGGGCTGTTCAGTCTGGAGAAGAGAAGGCTGCATGGAGACCTCATGGCAGCCTTCCAATATCTGAAGGGGGCCTATAGGGATGCTGGGGA
>JANRGW010014034.1:0-46517 GCA_024733675.1 Psilopsiagon aymara
CCCTCGACCTGCTGGTCACACTCCTTTTGATGCAGCCCAGGATGTGGTTGGCTTTCTGGGCTGCAAGAGCACACTGCAGCCGGCTCATGTTCATTTTCTTATCGACCTACCATGTGGATGTATAAATTTCCCTGAGGCTGTATTCATTCACTGCAAGACTCTTGGATCTTTCAGATAGATCCAGAGAAGCTGAGGTCACCAAGAGTGAGGGACAGGTTTGGGTTTTCAGTCTGGATGGCAATCCTGGTGTCCATAGGCAGGGAAGTTGTCAGCAGTCCATCTGCATTACTGTGCAAACAGTGGATCTCAGTGCTGAAAGGCTGCTTTGCAATGAACATACGAGTACAAATGTAGTAATGGTATGATCATATAGACTGCACCCACTCAGAGCAAGGCTGCACTTGAGTTGTTTTTGCCAGAGAATTCCAGGACCACACAGGATAGATAATTTTCAAGCTTGTTGGAATCCTGCTGAAGCTAAAGATCTGATTAATAGATCTGATTAATTTCTAAGTACAGAGAGTCTTTTGCCTCTCTTTTGAACATTAGAGGGAACAGTTTGAGGATGTAGCCAAGTATCATGTCCTATAGGCTTAGTTGCATCATATTAGTGTCAGCATTGCTGAGACATCAGCCATCAGTAATCAGTAGAAAATTGTTCTCATTTACCAGCCTTGGTTGAACTTCTTAGTTGAACATTGGGCCCCCTTGCAAGATCAGGCATGATTTGTAGAGTAAAATACAAGCTAAAACTCTCTGACAGTGTTAAGTCAGCACATCTCTGTTGTTCTCATCAGAGCTACACAGATGTACACTGATAAACATTCAGTCTCTTTGGCTTGTGGAGCTCTCTGTAACACTGGACCTTACATTTAATGATCAGTACTCTGACAAAACATTTTTTATGTTGGAACTCAGGTATAGTAAACTTCTGTTACTGAAAGCCAGCAAAATGGTTTATTTTGTATATTAGAATTACAGTTTAAATTATTTTATTAGCATGCTTTTCATTATACCAAAATACTGTGCGTGTACATTGCTGGCGAGCAGAATAATTTTGAATTATTTCATCAATGGTAAAATATTTTACAGTTCATTTGAAAAAAATTTTTAATAGTCGTAGCATCTTTAGTCTATTATAATAATACTTCGCTTTATAGCAGACTGTAAAACTCCAGACTACAGTTTTAGGAATCATGCAATTTTGGTTTATAGTTTAATAATTGTTCAATTGAAAATGAGGGTGAGGTTACTAAAAACTAATTTAATGGCTTACAAAAATACATTAAAATGTCCTACACACCTTTATAGAAAATGGAAATTTCTATGGACAGATTATAGTTCTTATCCTCAAAAGAATTTTGCAAGTTATTGCTACTAAAAGCAGATGTAGCGTTTGCAGTGCTCCCCTAAGCTACAGTTGTTTCTACGTTTCACATCAATACCCTTTTGTAGGAATACCCACAAAAATACAAAGTGCTAGAATAAGCCAGAATCAGAAAATTGGATTGCATCAGGTAAGCCAAATCAAACTATTCATAGCCCGTGTTATTACTTTATGTGGTTCTTCATCATATTAAAGGTATTACTAATGTCATCCAACTTTAGCTCTCAATCAAATATGTAGTCCATCATGTATTTCCCTTTTAAAACAGATCGCTATAGCCTGCAAAAAACAGCCATAAAATGCAGTATTATAATTTAATTTGAAGGCATAACTACTCCTAATAAAAATTCTAGGTCGTCGCATTGCGATGGTGGGTGTTTAATCATACTGTCTTTGGAAGTGTAGTTCATAACATATTGTACATTTATGGGACTTGACAAAGTGCTTTGCTTAAGACATATTGTTTGCTGTTAGTAAATATTAGGTTTCAGCCATGACTCTGCTTCCATTTATAGTTGTTCAAGTGAAAGTAACTCTGGTTATGCCAGGCTGACCCTGCTGTAAAGCAAACTCAGGCAAAAGCAATCATGCCACCAGGTTTCTAATGGAATGGAGGACAAGAATAGAATCCTTGCAATCATTAGTACTTGTTTATTTTAACTGGAGTAGCTTGTAGGAGTCCTACTTATAGACCAGAATCCTATCATACAAGCTATTCCACAGGCTCATAATGAAAAGGTACTCCTGACCTTAAAAACAATGAAATACAGTTAACTTAAGTGAAGCTAAGATATCACCTCATAGCCTTTATTCTGAAAACCACATAGTGTGTTTGAGTGCTCTGCAAACAATAAATATTTTACTACTATAAACTGTGTTAATGCGCTATGTTATCCTCAAAAAGTATGTCCACAGAGATACAGGAAGAAAACCAAAGTAAAAGGCTTGGTACTATCTCAGTTAATTGATAGAGTTGTTAATACGGAGATGTTTCTTTCCGAAGTACGAAAATAGCTCAGCAGTTGCCAGAATAGATCAAAATCTAACAGATAAAATCTTTCTTTATCAATTCTGCTATTTTTGCAAAGAATTAGTATTTTCTAGGCAAGGAAAATAATTTCATGGGACTTTTATAATTGGAATGTACTTTTTAACACCATTATTGAAGCAGGCATTGATGCTTTTGTGTCATAGTGTGACGGTTTAAGACCAATGACAATGTGGAAGCTAAAGAATTTTAGATAGTGAAGCATGTTAATCACAGATGCACACAGTTTTCTGACTTCTGCATCCTGTGAGGGGATGGTACAGAGGGGGGTGAGAAGTCCAGGGAGAAGCATAAGAATTTGTTGTACATCTTTGTTCCATGGAGGAGAAGGCTCACTGGTGGAGAGGGACCCTGATTCGTTGTGCACAGTCCTGGTGCAGAGTTATGAGGTTTGCTGCTCCCTGAAAGCCCCAGGAGCTGGAGAGATGGTCCCAGATCCTTAAGTAGAGTTGTGGTGCTGCCCACCCCAAAGTCTTTTCCCAAAATCTTTGTTGCCCAGTACTATGAGTCTTTGGATACATGAGTGGGTAGAGAAAAGCTCACAGATTACTACTGCATTCAAATGACACTATAATTCTCTGATTTGCTGTCATCGTTCTTGTTCTTACAGTCTGCTTGTTGCAGACACTTCTGGACATTTTGTGGCTCTGTCCTGGTTTCAGCTTGGATAGAGTTGATTTTCTTACCAGTAGCTGGTGCAATGCTTTGGCTTTAGTCTGAGAATAATGCTGGTAACACACTGATATTTTAGTTGTTGCTCAGCAGCACTAACCCTGATCAAGGACTTTTCAGTCTCTCATGCTCTGCCAGTGAGGAGGGGCACAGGAAGCTGGGAGGGAGCAGAGAGAGCACACCTGACCTGAACTAGCCAAAGGGGTATTCCATACCACAGCACATCATGCCCAGTATATGAACTGGGGGGAATTATCCCAAAGGGACCAATCACTGCTCATGGACAGGCTGGATATCAGTCAGTGGGTGATGCGCAATTGTATTGTACATCAGTTGTGTTTACTGTTTGATTCCCTTTCCCCTTTTTGTTTTTAGATGCTCTCCACTTTTATTTCCCTTACCATTATTATTATTAGTAGTAGTAGTACTTTTATATTGTACTTTACTTATTGGATTATTCCTGTCTCAGCCCACGGGGTTTACATTCATCTGATTGTCCTCTCCATTGCGCCCACAGTGGTAAAGGCTGTGTGGTGCTGAGTTAACAGCTGGGTTTAAACCACGATGTGTTCTTAATGGTCAACAGATTGTTGCATAGATTAGCTGTCTGTTTCCTAGGGCACACCAAACCTCTGCTGTTCTTTGTGACAAGCGGTTGATAGCACTTTTTCTATGCTACAGCAAGGTGTCAATAAAGTTCAGTGTCTTATCTTCACAGCTGTCCGATTTATTTTCAGTCCAAAATAGTTTTAAAGAGCATAAGAACTGGGTGGTATGCAGAAGCTACTGCCCTGTTGTGGTAGGTCGTGAGTAGTTATCAGGCAAATAGAGTTCTCCAGAAGCCTCAAGAACCTTGTGTACATGTTAAATTGTCTATTTCTTAGTAGTTTCAAGTGTTTTGTTGCTGGTTCTCACTGAATCATTAGGGAGAACATGGTAGAGTTAGAGCATTTGAGGAAGGTGTATGAATCTGAGTACTCCATTGCTCAGAAAATTAGAAAGGATAACCTGATGTTACCCACTGGATGAAAATTGGCTTGAAGGCTTTTACCATATTCTCTCCTTTTTACGCATCTTGCAGAACAGATCGTTGTGGATGTGGCAGCTTTGCTTTTCCTCTTACGCTTAGTCTCGTGGCAATATTACTTTCCCTGGCACATAACTGTAACCTTTCCTCTGGAGGTCTAAACACCTCTGCAGTACCATCAGAGAAAATCACACCCCTTTACGGAGATAGATTCCCAAAACTCATACACAGATAGCAGCTTTAATCACAAAGATTCTTTTTAAACACCTTCCTGTACTCTTATAAACTCTTCCTATTGGAAATAATAGAAATTCAAGAAATAATACTATGTTATCATGAAGGAAAGTTCCCCTTAGGGAAATGATAACCAAGACTAGTTCTGCCTATTTATGTGATGTGACTTGTTAGACTATTAGTCTCAATTTGCAGGCATATCTCCACTGTATCTGAAACCTAAGTTCCGGTTAACCATTAGTCTTTATTAGAATATTTTCATTTCTGTCCCCCCATCTATTTTTATCTTCTTTTTTCCTTCTTTTTCTTCCTTCTTGCAGATCTGTTTGCTAATCTTTTGGCACTCAGCTGCCTCATGGACCTATTCTGGCATGAAATTTATCAGTATACATTTTTGTATATTCTCTCTAATGATGTAATAGCTAAATGCAGATTCAGGGATCAAAAAAAAGGCTGCACAAGACTGAGCAGGAGGATGCTGAGCCCGTACATTGCAGGAGGAGTCACCATGCCATCGCTGTCTTGGCTGTCTTGGCAGATATAGCAGAGAAGGGAGAAGGGACTATGGGTCATGGCCATACTAGGGTGCAATTAAGGGCCTGGATTAGTATTCTGATTTGGTAAATGTCTCGCATCAACCCTGCTTCCTTATCCTTGATTAAAGAAGATACATTGCCTTCCTCTGCCAACACCAAACCCAAGTATATGAAGTATGTTTATGCATATAAAGTCATTTGAGTCTAAAGAGGCAATCACGCAACCTAATCAAATTCTGCTTTTGTTTATACACTTCTAAAATGGAATAACTCCACAGTTGTGTACATTGCAATTATCCTTAAGTGTACATTGTAATTATCAGTTACTCCTTATGTATATATTGCATCATTCTTTGATATTTCTATATAACCCATAAACTAATATTCTTAAAAAATAAATTACCCAGGCTCACAGTTATTGTATGGCAGATATGATCAAAAGCATTTCAGTAATAATAAAGAAGATTTTGTAGAAATAGCATCTTCCTTGTTACCAGCAGCAAATGAAATATAGAAAAGACCAATGAAAATTAGAATACAATAATAAGTAATCATTCTAAATCATACATTGGTGAAAAGGCAGCATAGCAGCAAGAATAGGATACTGTTGAAGAGCTAGAATGTGAAACCTTTCCCAAAAGCATGCCTGCATTTTTCAAGGAGTCAAACCAAGTTTATAGGACAGAAAATGAATGCAGTTATTACCCAAATTAGTTAGCCTATACACTTAATAAAAAAAAAAATAATGATAGCAAAACATCTGAACAGAAATATATTCTTGTTCTGCTTCTAACCTGTCTGCTCATTTTACTTCGAGTCTTCCATGTGCATTAGTAATCAAATACAGGAATAAATCACACCCTTTATCTGCTACTTACTTTTTATCCCTATAACTCCTCATCAGCTGTCTTTCCTCAATAATAGACCTCTATGTTACACTCAAACCATCTGCCCTACAGTATTTTTCAGCTTGCTGTTGAGTTCCTGACCATGAGGCGCTGTCACCCATTAGAATTCCCTGCCTTTGAAATCAGTAGGAGTTCAAAATGTTTATTTTAGTCTGTACTTTGGAGGACGGCCTATTTCACACCAGACCGTAGTTCTAATGAGTGGGCTTGGCCTAATAATCCCACTTCAGGTTAAATCCTCCTGCATGCTTAGCTCTTTCTGTGAGCCACAGGTAAACAGACTGACTGGTGTGCATAATGCAGGATATATTTTCATAGTTGCACTCAGTATGTGTCCTAAAGAATTATAGGATTATCCTCCCTCATGTCTTTCTTAAAACAGAATTAGGTATTCAGGGCAGTAATTTACTAAATACTGCATTACATGGTTCTACTTCATTTTTCCAGATTGACATTTTTCGAAGCCTCAAGTTGCCTCTAATTCAAGGCTAGATACGCATTAGCACGCACATAAACGTTTGGATGTACTGAATTCATGCTCAGGTTTGAAATGTGTGCATTCAGATTTATTATGCACATGGCAGGTAAGATGTGGAGCAGGTAGGATCTAAGTAGCTACCTGCAGTCGTTAAGTACTTAATTTGTGCAGAGTGTTGGGTAAGTGGGCATATAAATTAAGAGTGCACATTTGAAAGCAAAGCAGTTATAAATATCTGTGAAATAATTAATATAGGTTAATATGGAATAAGTTATAAATATCTGTGAAGCCCCATTTCCAAATGCACATTTTACATTTGTCTGAACAAAAAAATGTCGAAGAGTGGTTTGATCAGAACTTTTCTGATTAACTGTGTTTAGTATGATTTTTACAATGGCTTGGAAAAAGCAGTATTAACAGTTCTATGGATCCAAGTTAAATTCTTGAAGACCATTCTGTATTGAGTTCTATGTCAATATGCCATCCTGCACACTTCAATCACATATGTAGTGTAATTATGTGGTTATGAGGGCAAATGTAAGGATCTGTGCCTGCAGGGAACTAACTGCCTGTATACAATTTCAGAAGTCAAATGCAAATTCAGAAGAAAAAATTATCCCTTTTTTAATACGGATTTTGAACTTAGTTTGACAAATTCTTGCAACTGTTTGCAGAATCGTGTCCTCATGAAGAGTTTGTCTAACCCCTATGAATTTTGATTAAGATTTCCTGATTATTCCTAAGGATTCAGTCGCGGTTATTTGCAGATGGAAAATTCAAATTGTTATCAGATACAACTGCAGAAGTTTAGATAAAAAACACCCCCAGTCTCAACCCAGGGAACAGCTCAATGAGGATACTTTAGGAATCATTAATTAAGCAGAGGCTTTTCACCTTGAAGCTGATGGCTCAGGTAGATACAATGTCATATTTAGTAGCAGCACAACTCTTCGGTCAGTGGCCTTAGTGAGAGAGCTGTGTTTTTTGGGACCTGAGCTGGTCACTGAGTCCACAACACAGGGACAGCCCCTAAAACACGAGTCATGCTGGCTCATGTCAGTGTAACAGGGACTGGACTCTGGTGTTTCATCAACATTTAAAGCGAGCAACTATCAAAACTGCAGTTCCAAGTAATCCCCAAGCCAGTGAGACACATCTGCTCGTGTGTGCTCTTCAAGTCCTTATCATCTGCTGCCCTTTGTTATGTACAAAGCCTGTTGTAGTGCAATTACGTTCATCCATGCACAGCATATCAGAAGTGCAATGTCCCGTGCTGCTCAAGAGGTCACTGAGTGTGAGCAGCATGGTAATACCCCAGATCCCTTTCGAGAATGCTGGTCTCAGATACTGGAGAGGCTAATCCCATCTTGCCCACTGAACATGGCATCTCTTAAAGCCATTAAATTCACTTACCACTGGAAGAGAGAGCTCAGTACACTAGTGCAGTGTCAGTGGTAGTGTGCATATGCAGCCTGTATATACAATACACATACGTTAATACACAGGCACAGTCTGTATTACAGTCCTGCCTCATTTCTACTAATGCTGTCTTAGGTCTGATTTTCCACCCTCTGCTCTGGAGGTAGGAGTGACACAAGAAGCCAGGTTGCTGCTGTAGTTGACACACACCCAGATGTGGGGTTTTTTTTGAATGCTTTCTGGAAACTTGATGGCAATGCATTGACACTGAAATGTACTCGTAAGATAAAGCTGATGTTTGTGAGTATTGGATACTTCTGAGTAGGTAGATCACAAAAAATGTTGCTCACTTGCTCTGTTTTCTCCTTGCCTCAGCTCAGTACAGAACTATGAATTAAAACCATTATGCACTCAGGGAAATATTTGCTGCCAACCATCATCGATCAAGATTCTCTTCAGATAGCACTCTCAAGATGTTTTTCTAGGTGAAACTTTCTAATCTCTCCCTTGAGTCCCATTAAAGGATGTTAAAATTTGGTAGCTTAGGGCACCTTCAAGATTTTACTTGTAGGGTTTGCAGTGGAACTAGGTGTAAGGATACAAGAGGACTATTGCTTTCTAACAGCAGCTCATCCCACAGAAAGGGAAATGAAGGGCATGGGGAAACATCCTGGGTGCATTTCGACATTATAAGCCTGTATCCCATTATCTCCTCAGTCTCTGAGGAAGGGCACTGCCTGAGGTGCAAATTAATGCCCCTTTTGTGCATTGAACCTGCCCTCTTAAGAGGAGAAGTGCTCCAGAACCACCTCCTCATTTCAAAAATACTACACAACTGCTGTCAGTATTGACCTGAGCTAGATTAAACAAGCTGCCGCAGAATATAAGGCTTTGTATCCCATAAATAATGTCTTGAACTATCCAGTCTGTCACAACATAATGCTTCAAAAAGTAGGCAAGCTAGTCACAATAAATCTGCAAAAGCTTCTTCCAGTTTATTATGGTAACCTTACAAAATATACCCAAAGTGATCCTGTTGATCTCCATTACTTGCATTATTAGCATTCATCTATTTGTATTTTCAGACTTCTTAAATGTAAACATAAATGTAAGCCTTCTGTCCTGTGAATTATTTATGTGGTAAAACAAAGCAGGGGTATACACTGTGATTACAGTTTTGCATAATCTGCTGATAATTTGCATAATCTGGTTATTAAAGGCTCAGATTTGTTTTAATAGGGTTGTAATTGTTAAACATCTGTCCTAACATTCGCAATACTTTTCGTGTCTAAGAAATTATTTCAGTGATTGATAGAATAAATTTCTCAGTACTTTTTACTGAGCTCAAATTTGAGGCCATGTATGCAGGTGATATTAGGAAGTTACTTTTCATCTTCAGTTGCTGCTGCCTCACCAGTGGCAGAATTCCCGTTGGTGTGGTGGTATCAGGGCAGTAAAGAGTAAGACACCTTTCTATTAAGGTCATGATTCTGCAGGCTCCTCTTACATGAGATTTTCTCTGCTTATTTGAATAGCTTCATTAACTACAGTGTAATTGTTGTGAACGAGAGCATCATTCATGTGTTAATAATGGATATGAGGAAGGCCACTGTAATATAATCCATTATAGTCCACTATAGTATAGCCCATTAAAGAGAATTAGTGTTAGGATGTCACTTCTCATATTTTTGAGAAGAGATGTTTTTTCTCACCTTCACTCACTTCATCAGGGGAAAAATGAATGTAGGATGCTACATCAAAGTCTCTTAGAATTATTGAGTTTTAAGATCCATACTGCAAGGGCCTTTTAATAACATTTAGGAAGCTGACAGGACAAACGAAGGTCTAACTTCACTAATGGAGATCTGTGGGCAAGACCAACTAGATGTTTACTTTTTTTTTTTCAGTCCTGATTTAAGTCTTTTGAAATGTATGCCTATTGTAGAAAATAAAATGCCAGCAATCAAAATTGTATTATATTAATTCACGTTTAGAAATTAGAATGCTGTCAGGATTTATTAATCAAGATTACCTGCAGTGAATTTAAATACCTTTCTATAAAAGTATAAAGGCATGTATTCTAATGAAAATAAAGCTAGACTTTTATAGAAGAAGCTAGCTAGCAGCTCTGCTTAATGTTGGAGTTGTCTTACATTTTTGCATTAAAAAACCCTGTGTTCAGTGACTTTGGACTCACCTAGTGCGTTAACTGTTTGGGTGAATTTTTTCACGTTATGCTTGTGGCTCTGGCTGAATTCTTAGGAAATATCACAGGATACTGTACCTTCATTTCTTATAGGCACACCTTGGTAAATTTGCATTAATCTGAATGGTGTTTTCAGTGCTACAAAGGAACACGGATACTGAGGCAAGCACTGCAGCCAGGTCACTAAAGTTTCATTGCTGCCAGTTCTGAGCATACATGTGTGCACCTGAACTCAGCTACAGGATTAGAGGAACAGGGAGAAAAATGCTTTAAATTTTTATTTCAGTGGCACTTCTGATTGTGCCAAAAATGCGAAATTCAGCAATTACTGTAAATCACAGCTGATTGAGATTTAGAAGAAAAAAAAGACAAACTGGTCTCTAAGTCGTGATTTAATGTGACTTGGGTACAGGCAGAGCCACGTAACTGCAGATGTAAGGAAACTAATATGTTGAGCTTTAAATGTCTAAACAAAACTGAGGAGGGGAGGATGTAGCTGTATGGTGGGTGCTCAAATAAGTGCCTAGTTTTCCTTTGTTTCTGGCCAAGGTTACTTAAGTATCTGTAGCCTTTGCTTTTGCCTCTGTAATTGCAGCAAAATCACTTGTTGTCTGAAGTGGTTTTGAAGCCCTGTTAAGGCTTTCTGTGTTTTCTTTCTGTGCATAACCAAGCCAGTGCTCACAACACCGCACATATGGTTAATGGAGAGAAAGGTCTTGGTCATTTTTAGTCACTTAGCCAAAAGCAGATGTTCATGATTAGTCTGTCCCCTCTCTTCCCTTTTAAAGTTTATGCGTGAATGCAGTGCTCAAGAAACCAGCAATAATATCAGTTGCTTAAGGTTGGCACAGTATGAACAGAAGCTTCCTATAGTGCTCAGCACTCAGGCCTCATGCAGACTGGTGCTCAAGCAAGCTTGCCTTGATGTTCCTTTACAGCTGCAGGACCAGAGGACAGCATCCCTGGTCCTGCTGCCGGAGTGTGAAGGCAGTGCTTGACCTGATTTACTTAATCTCTTCCGCATACTGACAGCTCAGAGCTGGATGTTTCATAAGGCTGAGCAATGTGGTGAGCATCCCTACTGAGCTCGATCCTCCCAGGTCTGCTTTTGGCTTGGGAAGTTCCCAAGTTTTTCTTAGCAGGGAGTCTCTGTCACACACTCTCCTGTCATCTGTTCAGTGTGATGGAAAACTCAGCTGTGAGTAACAGGCTTAGTGCATGCTCCTACCAGAAAGAAGCACATCACAGCCACACTCCAGCCAACAGGTACCTGCCAAGGCACACCTGGAGGTGTGAGATTCCATACAGGAGCACTGTAGCTGCATTAGTGTGGTGCCTCTTTTCAAGGATCATTATCACAGTGCAGTTCTGGCTGAGCTGGTTTTAGTCCCCTAGTAGCCGTGGCTGACAGCTGCTCAGGAGTGTTTACACCTCACTCCAGTGCACCACATAGCCCTGTCTAATAGGGGAGGTGGGTACTGCGCCTTCTGCCAAACAGAACAACTTTGTTTGCATATTCAGACACGCAAGGGCACACAATCCAGCCTGGGGAAGTGTTGTGGGATCTGTAGTTCTTCAATGGCTTACCTTTGTTCAAAATTAAAGGCTGAGTATGTCATTTCGCTGGGGTTGTAATGGCTTTGTGTTCATGCTGCTTTTCTTTAGATGCTGTTCACTGCACAACAGCCAGATGCTACCTGTAACTGCTCTGTGGGGCACTGGGTTGATAGCTGTAGTGAATCACTGGGGAAATGTGTTTTAATAGTAAAATCCCAAACAACTCGATTTTGGATTACATGGCTCTTCAGTTTTATAACCAGAAAAAAAGCCAAAAAAAACCACCCTAGGCAGCATAAGCCATTGCGATATTAACCTAATAAAACTTATTCTGTCTATGCTTTTTGGTATTCTATTTTCTCCTCTGCCCTTCTTCATGCAAACATATTTGCTCGAGGCAAATCCATAAAAAGACCGTATTAGGAGAATTGCATAATATCCGCTAAAAATAGGAAGTGAGGATCTGGGACTAGGGAAATTAATTTTCCTCAGATAAATGAGCGACTGAACACAAAAACAAAGTTGTTAACAAGTTACTGTACTGCCATGAAAGGTAAGTCAGTCAGTTCAGTTGTCTTGGCTGAGTGTCATATTTTGTGCTGTGCTCGCCAGGAGACTAATTGCTTGAAATAAATATTTGAAGATGCATGTGTCTGCTCCTTGTAAGCTGCTTGATCAGTTTGGTGTTGCTGATATTATCTGCTTCTCATAAAACCGGTAAGGTCGCTGTTAGGAGTTTCGTGCTATGTTGTCCCAGCCATATAAGTGCAGTGAGAGACAGGGCTTACTTAGGTCTCACTTCTTATTAACATAAGGATCTGGGAATGGTCCAGCAATAGTTCATAAGGTACCAGGTCATCTTTCCTTTATCCACACTCTTTTCTTCTCCTTTTGGGAGGATTACTCCAGCTTGTCCCTTCTCTAGTCAAATATTCTTACCATTACAAGATCTAAGAGAAGGTTCGTCTATTCATATCAGACTTCATCAGCTCCTAGGTATGTTTCTTAGATGTCTGAACTGGTATCTGCTGTTGAGTGTGTTTCCATCTGCGGCCATCAAGAGACACAAGAGTCTGCAGTGTCTGTTAGACCAGAGCTAATTTGATCCTTCATTGCTCAGTGGTCTGGGAAAGAGACCTGGCCTGCCCAGAAGAGACTCGGCAGTGCTCCTTCACTGATGATTAAGGAGCTGGGAAGCTGTAGCAGAACATGGACCTGTTTTTGTCTCAGCTTCTCTTCCCAGAAGATTCCTATGGGCTGCTGTGGGGTGAAGACTTCTTTTCAACTCCATTTCCTTCTGAAGGAATGCATGGAAACATCTCAGGAGATTCCCCCATCCCTTTTTCCCTTTCCTGACCAGAAAACAGACCTCCCTACTTTGTGATTGCCCTCTGTTTCTTGTTTCTGATTATTAAGTACTCAAAACCAGCAAGATTCTGTTAATGTTGAGCTTCTTAAATGTCATGTGTGTTCGCTTAAGAAAGCCAGAGCTTTGTGAAGGTGAGCTAGGTGGATTCACAGTGTCACTTCACAGTGCTGCCCATTGAGCAGCTGTCTGGTGGTTTTGAATGGGATCTGACTCATGATTTCTGAATGCTTGGACTGGGAAACCCAAGGATGGATGTTCCCAAAAGCAGTAAGGGCATCCTGTCTGCCCTGTGATCCACCACCCTGCTCAGCTGAGGCAACACTGTGGGGAGGAATCCAGACAAGACCCCTATAGGAGAATGGGGACAAGCAGTGTAATTTTAGGGCAGGTACAAAGCTATGGGAAACAGGGACTTAGGGCTGGGAGGTGATGGGATCTGAAGGGACTGGCTGATAACTGTTTACTGTACTCCACTGTAAAACTCAGTATGTGTTTCCCCAGTGCACGTTTGGGCACAAGGGGCTAACTGGTTTGTTTTATTTAATGTCTCTCAGCTGAAACACTTGTGATTTGATTCTTACTATGCTAGGTGTTATCTACATGGCTTTGGAGAATAGTGCAAGAAGTGTCTTGATAATGCTTAGTTGTAAAGGATACTTTCTTCACTCTACAAAGTGCGATGGCAGAACTGTAGTGCTTTTATGCATAACCATGACTGATAATTTCCTGCCTCAAGCTTGTGTCTTGAGGGCTGATTCAGCAGGGGGAAAAAAAAGAAAAAAGCAGCAGAAAAGATCTGACTTCTTTGTTATAGGGCTGTGAAAAAGTTGATTGTTTTTATGGTTAAATAGCTTTGCACCCTGGCTGTATGCTATGGGTTTCAAAATTACTCTGTGCTGAATTGGATCCTTGTTTTAGTGGCCTGTGTCTCTGACCCGCACTTTGCTTATCTTCCCTGTTGAAAGTAATTTATACTCCAGCATTGCATAGTACTACTGTGCGAAGAAGAAAATACTGTTGACAATTGTGATAGATGTTCCTACAGCTTAGTGAGTGCAGAAGAGTTAATCTGATTGCATTTTTACAGTCTGTATATTTCTCTGCTTATTGTTTGTGTCTCGCTCTTGGAAAAACAGGTTAGATGCATAGTAAATCTCTTTAATCAACACAAAAGGAACAAAAAGAACAAGCACCCGCATTTGTTACAGCTGCTTCAGAAGCATGGTCATTTGAAAGATGTATTCTGGGAGATGTGTCTCTTTAGAAAGGCTTGTTAATACGGGCATAAATAACTCAGGAGAGGGCAAAGGCACTCATTAAAATTAGCTGAAAAAACAGATACTTATCGTAATGACACTTCTGTTGCCTCTCACTAAAATGCCTAAGCTATATGTTGCATAAAGCATGTAAGGCCCAGAGTGTGTAGCTAACAGCACGGGACTCGTTTCTGAGTTTGGATGCTTACTCTGAGCCTATTTGCGTTCAGGTCCAAGGCATTCAGTTCCTTTTACATGTTTCTCCTTCCCTCCCCTCCCTCCAAATTAAAGCTCATCTCTGCAGCCATTCACCATCAGACCTTTTCCTTGCTGTGAGTAACATAGGTATGCAGGCTGTAGTAGAGACATAAAAATGCAAACCATAAATGTGTGAACCTGGTGAGATACCACTGCAGTGTTTAATGCATTTATTAGCCATGTAGTGCTTTGGTTTGTAAACACTGGATGCATGATCAAGCTTTTCTTGAACGAACTCAGAGCTACAGTGTCTGCAAGGGATGGAGTTAGAGGATTTACAGGATAGGAAGCAAAGTTACTAGGTTTGAGAGGATCTTACGATGTTGGTGCAGGGCTAGAGAAGACTAGGTTAGGTGTGTGTGAGCAAGGACGTATGATTGAACTCATCTAGGAGCATTAGAAGGAAATTAGAAGGGACTAGAAGAAAACGTGAAGGTCAACAGAGTCCTCAGAAGGAGAAATATCTCCATAAGCAGTGCTTTTCCTTTCAGAAAACCACTAGCTCCTCTTCTGATCCTTATTCACCTTTCTTTCTAGGAAAGAAATAAGTGAAATTTTGCTTCTGATCATGAGAGTTATTTATTTTCTGGACATGCAGTTGGTTTCTCTACCAGTCCTTGAACTAAGCTAAGCAGTTTAGTTTGAATATTAAATGCTACAGGTTGCGAAGACCAAAAGAAGCCATGCATGACTACTGGATAGGATGCTGAAACTCAGCAGATGTATGAATGTGATTATCTCTAAATATCATCTGTTCCTTGTGCTACCACAGTGGTCAGATTCTCTGTAAAAGCAGGTGTTCGTTTTTACAGAGTATAAAAGCTTAAGTCAGTGCAAGGTTGTAGGCAGTATGGGGCAGCTTCATCAGAGTGGGCCACATTACTGAATTATAGTTCCCTGCAAAGCCGAGGTGACTGTCAACCTGTCTAATGTACCTTTGTTTTACAGTCAGAGGCATGTCACAGCTGAGTGTATAAATCATTAGCAAATGCTATTTTACCTCAGTGGGAAAGATCTCATACCTCTTTCCATCTGTTTGACCAGTTATTTTAAGCTGCTTTTCTTTCACTTTTTATTTAGTTCTTATTTTTATAAGCCCAGCCCTGCCCAGCAGTTCTGCTACATGTAGTCTTTTCTGCCCGAGAGTGGGACAGAAGATTTTCCCCCTTAGCTTGTACTTCAAGGGCATGCACTTTCTATAGCACTTTCTTCAATATGTAGGTTTTGGGGTTTGTTTTGGTTCTTTTCCTATTATTTATGATTTCATGATGCACTGTTGTATTACAGTAGTGCAGCCTATGCCAGCATTTCCATTATAACCCATTTTTACAGGTTTATATCTCAACAGTAAAAATGTACTCTTCCAATTTGAAACTTGGCATGCAATGTCTCATCTCATTCTCAAACTGATAGGTTTTTCTTTCCCTTCACCTTCCCCATGAAAAGAGGTTGCATTTTTGCTGTATTTTTAACTGGAAGATGCTGTCCTTTCTGTTTTGATTATTAAAATTATTTTTCACTTCTAAGAAAGGACTTTATAATGGAGGATGCCTGTGCATAGGTTTGTTGATGTTAGCATGACTACAATATGTATATGAATACAGAGAAGTATTACCTTCCAAATTAAAGCTAGAGAATGTTGCTCAAAATTATTGAAAAGCTTTTTATACGTTGGTTTTGCTTCCAGCTGTTGATTTTACCCTTAAAATACTGTTCTCAAAGGTAAAGATGTTTTAGCTGCTGCACTCTATTGTATATCAGGCAGAATGAAGTAAACAAAAATTTTACTGCATATAGACAAAATAATGATATTTTCCTCTTTTCTCATTTGAGAAGCACAGTACAGAAGGAACATAAATTCTGACTTTGGTGTTGAGACTAATACAAAGTGTAGACTTAGAGTTAGCACAGTGTTATGAATCCATAGCAGGAGTAAGCAGCAAAACACATTGTTTCCAGTAGGCTGATGCTTATGTGGTCTAGAAACTTAGCACTGAATGTCAAACTAAGAAATATGAAGCTTGTACAGTCCTTACAGTTTCCACTGTCAAGATCTGATGCTCTGAACCTGAGGCCAGCTGAAGCCTCACATTCCAATTCGATGTAATACGAGTGTTTCGGATATAAGAAAATTAGGATTGAAATCCAGTTTCTCCTTCTTTAACCAATCCTTGGAGCCAGCCATTTATGAGTTGATGTCTACACAGTTGCCATTAAAAATAATCCTAACCTCTTGAATACCACCAACACTGCGAATGAAGGCTTTGCTGTCTTGCTTCATGTTGTAGCAAATGTACTTCCAGGCATTTTTCTTTCCATTTAGATAGTTAGATTTATGCTTACCATAATCACTTCAGTGTACTAATTAGAACAAAGGATATGTAAGAGATTTCACAGAGGGTGTTTGTTAATGAATTGAGCTATTATTTTGTCATATATTTGAAAACCCTGAACATACATACAGTAAGCATTTTCACCATGCCTTTCTTTTTAAATACCAAGCTGTCATTAAATCCCAGCTGTTTTAGTTTTTCAGTTGTCTCTAATATATCTATTTATTAAAGTGTCATGAAAAGCAGAGTGTACTTCCTAATGAGAAGTTCAGTTCCTTCATTTGGATTCTAAAATCAGTAATTAGGTCAAAGACTATTTTGTGTCCATAGGCAGCACCGATGGCTCTCAGATATAAAATGAAACAGCTGTACATGGGAAAAAATTTTAGAGGGTATAAAATCAGAATGTTCAGCACTTTCTCACATCAGCATTAGTCCAGTCCGTCTCTGCCAGCACCAGTGGGATTCTGCAGTGTAAAACGAATGCAACACAGTGAGAGCAGATCCTAATTTTTTTTACAGGAAGTAAATTGTGAGTACAGGTGGAGGTATCAGATGTGCTCAATGCAGTCAGTAGTTTCATTGTGTAAATCCAGGTTTTCTGTTATAGGACTTGATTGTACGTTTAACATCGGTAGCTCCTGTAAAAGAGTGATGTTTATGCTTCTGGAATATACAAAGAAAGAAATGATATTGAGAATCACTGAAGTACTTAAATCCATCACAGTACAATTCATTGAAAGTATCTTCAGCACCATGGGGACTCCTATTGCTATTGTAGAAAAGCAGAAACCTCCTAGCATAATCATGTTCACTTCAACAATGGAAATATTAAACGCCTTATGATGCTTGACAGAGTGCACACTATTGCTTTCATTTTGCCTGATGCTCTACCAGAAATGTTTCTTACACGAGTCAGTGTGGAAAGTGCACTGTAATAGCAGCAGATGGATGCTCATCATAAGACATGGCTGAAGATACAGCAAATTCATTTTTCAGGTTTTGATCATATAAAATATTCCTGCATTTAATTATATTCCTTCTATAGTAATTAGTGAATGTGATGTAAACAAACAGCTCAATCTGATTTAGAGGTATATATGTTAAAAGACATTAAATATTCTTACTGTAACTTTCTAAAAGAGACTCTGTGGCAGCCATGCAATATATTGAAATTATATTTGTATTTTCATAGTAATACCTGGAAAAATTGCAAGAATCATTAAGGATAAAGTATTATGCTGTGTATTCCTAAAACTGAGGTTTATGATATATTTGTTGTTAATATGCAGTTGTATTATGGTTATTATCTGTCATATTTCATTTCTTCTCATGAACATCCAGTGCCATTTTTAAGGGGTCACAGAACATAACATGTTCTCTGCAGCTGGTGGCACTCATCATTGTAATTACTAAGTACCCTTAGCTGACTGATTGAAGTTTTGCTGTAAATTCAAGTCAGAATGTTACTGGAACACATGCAGTTACATTTGGAGAGTTTATTTGCTAATCATGTGCAAAGCTGTCAAAATTATGGGAGTATGACAACCCATGCAATTCATCTAATTGTTTTGTGCTTCAGTATGTAAAAATTATCCAGGGAATAAATCTTGCATTTGTTCTTAGGCACAGAAGAAGCGGAAATCTAATGAATCTGTAGATACAGAGCTCTGTCTTAATGAGGTAAGTGTGGATCGTGTATATTTCAGGTGTCTCCCCATAATATAAAATGTTCAAAGTCTGTCAAGATTATAATGGGCTTACCTCTCACTAAAGTCTTAGCATTATTATGTCTTACTCAGAAATCTGGAGCTGGGCTCAAAGTGGCTACTGCTGACTTTAGATAATAGCCATATAGTGCACATTTAGGCAAAACCCATAGTAATTACCTTTGCATCTGACAAGTATGCTTAGTTAATAATCCACAGGAACACAAGATGATACGGCTTTTAGCAAGTACACAGAAACATAGTGGACATCATTCTGTGGCTAAAAAAATTTACCAGTTTAGGGCATGAAATGATGTTCACATCAGGAGATGTGATGCTCTTACACCAGGAGACAGACTGACAGCCCCAAGAGACATGAACCTCCCAGTGCTGTTTGAGTAGTCTGCTCAGGCTGACCTCCGAGCCCCCTTTCAGACGTAAACATTACATCAGTTTCCATGTCTGTCAGTCCATATCCTTTGTACTGAGTCTCTCAGGAAGCTTAGTAATTAGTGATGTACGTAAATTAATTTCTACAGTGTGGAAGCACATAGCCTAGGCATTGGAGCAAGACCAGCTGCACAGGCATAAACCACCAAAAGGATATGACCGTATATTTCAGGTTCTCCTTCACCAATCCAGATTTATCCCATTCTTCTAATCAATGGCAATTCTGTGGTCCATTCCTAATTCTTTAAATCCTATGGAGAATTTCCTGTACATTCTAGAGTGAAGCCTAATATAGGAGGGAACAGTGCAGTTTAACCGACCTGTTGACATCTTGTGTCTGCTAAAAGACCTTACACAAAAAGGTCCTAGTAGCTGCAGTTTACTTTAAGAACTGCTGGTCTATCTTACCCCATACTCTGTTGCAAGTTCCAAAAACACTGCACAAAGTTGAGTATAAAAGCATATACTGTGATAATTCCCCCAGTGCCTCTACTACTTCTAACAGGTCGTATCAAAGTAGAGGAATCGCACTTAAGCTTTTCCATGGATACCTCCCTGACTCTGTAGACAGTCATTCATGTGGAAACTGATGCTCTGTACTCGTTCTTTGTATCTGGTCCCCTTGGTAATCACAGCTTGTACCTAGAGACGCCCATTGCCTCTTCAGGATGGGGGAGGTTTATCCCTTCTGAAGAAGCTGTATCCTTAGGGATTTTCAGATCCAGAGTGGACAGGGTCTGAGTAAGTTGGACTTAATGAAGAGATCCCTTCTAATCTAAATTGATCTACTTCTGTGATTATATGTGACAGGGTTTTATTTTTACTGAGGATCATAGCAATGAAAAATACTCCTGTTTTACTTCCTCCTTAAATAGTTATAATCTGCCAGTCTGTACTTGCATATGCATGTTGTTTAATTATTGATACCAAAGAAGGCTAGGAATGTAGATTCTCGTAAGATAGAAAACTGTCTTTTCTGATCCCATGGATTAGATTTTATCTACTGTTATCCAGAAGTAACTTGTCAAACAAAGTTGCTCTGGTGACTGTGCAGAAGTTGCAGTTTCTCTGTAGGTCCTGCATTTGCTTTTTAAAATAAACTGGCATAATAAACACAAATTGCTAAAATATTTTCTGTACTTAACAAGGGGAGGTTTTACACATGGAACCCTTGCTAGAGTAGGGATACTTCTTTTCTTGGATTGTCCTGTACTGATGTTTTTATTCTTTAACTTTAAAATACTTGACATTTTGATGTCTGTTCTTATGCTTTTTGCATCTTTTAATCTGACAGTGATACATAGGTAACATTGGAGGGTGGGCCATGAAGAAACAAAAGATTCATTTTGTGATGTAGCTTTGACTATCGTGCAATGAAAATGTGTAATGGTGACCAAAGAAAGTGTTGTGTCTTACAGAATGCTATCGGGAAAGACAACACAGCAGGAGTCTCCACCAGTCACATATCATCGGAGAATTCGCTTGCTCTTCCTGCAAGCTTCTATCTAAGCACACAGCTCACTCTGATGACACTTGCACTCTCACTCTGTTTGTTCCTAAGCTCATCAGTCATCTTGTAGCTGCATTACAAAAGGACGTGTAAAAAAGATTATCTGTTTCCTGTCCTCTGTTGTTTCTCTGGAATTCCAGGTCTGGGAGCTAAGCTGAGGCACTCCTGCTAGAACGGTTGCAGTCAGCTGGAATTTTCTTTCTTTCTCTCTCTAAAAAAGCTTCTTGTGATATTTAGAGGCTTTGTACTTGGTGCAGTGCTACATTCCAAACCCAAAAAGGCTTTTGGGCATGCAGTGTTTTAAAGAGACAGTGTGTAAATTTGCCTGTAAAGCGACCTGGTTGGATTATTTTAATAATAATTATTTTCATTCTGGCTTTTACCTGGGAAGGAGGATGGCAGTTTTCTTAAGATCCTCAGATTTAGCTCATTGAATAGTTTTGGTTTTCAAATTGATTGAACTTCAGACTATCAAGGATGCGAGGCTTTTGTCTAATGGTGAATGTTCTCCCAGAAAGTGGACTTTATGAAACGTCTTCATTTGATAAATTGCTACTGGTGTTAAACTCTTTCAGTGTGTTAGCATTTTCCTCTTTAAATGTTTACGTACTGTAAGTAATTCTGCGTTCCCTGCTGCGAAGCCATTATGATTCACATACAGGTATAATGTATGTCTTTCAGTTAAATTCTCATAAAAATAGAGTGTGGCATAGAACTTTCTAACAGTATGTTTATCTTTTAATTGTAATCATCTAGCCTTAACAAGGGTGAAGATTCTTTAAATTAACAAGAAGCAGCCGTTGAAAAAGCTTGATAAAGTAATGTTTCTCTAAATTTGAGGACAAGTGGTAGAAACAAATTTTGCTAAAGGGTTTCAGCTGTACAGTCTATGGTCTTTGCTTCCATTGTGATAATATAGTCAAGTTATTATATTGTTTGTTTAATAAAAAAATGACATACAATTTATTTGCTCTGTTAAACCAGCATTATCTGTTTATACATAGCTGATAATGACAGCTCAAGAAGTTGCAGGAACTTCACACCTTACTTCTCTTATTACAACATTGTAGAGGGAAAAGAGGTAGTAGGATATCATTTAAACTGTTTTATTTCTTAGACAGCTAAAATCAACACAATAGGATGGTTGATCAGCTACAAGGCAGCGTCAAACACACTTCCAACCTTGGCATTGGTGACATTATGAACTGTTGGCAAGACCAGTTCCATAAATTGTTTTAATGGTTTGAATAGCAATATTGCCAGTATACATGATTTGATCACTTGGGGTTTCATTCAGTGACACCAACAGCCTGAGCTGGCTCGTGGTGATTTTTTGTGGTACCTTGAAGGAATTCTGTAAAGCTTTAAATGTCATCAAATAGGCAGCATTTTTCCTAAGGTCTTTATATCTTACTGTGATGGCTTGTTGACTGTTACAAGCAGTTATGCCTAAATGATCAAGAGTAATCATTTGTTTGTATTGAGAGTAGAAGATAACTTTGCTAAGCAGGGAATTCATCATGTTGAATTAACCGATTTACATTGGGACTTACACAGTTATGCCCCATCCTGCTCTGAAACATCCACACCAGTTATTTGCAATAGAACTATCAACTATATGTTACTGTTTTATAAACTGCATTGAAATTTGGGAGTGTGCAAAATACACATCTGACTAAGAGATTATTAAACCTATTGACAAGTTCATCTGTTGAACTTTTCCTTAGCTAATAATAAACACTTCCACAAATTCTGAAATTTGTTTATGTGCTCTCGATTATGGCCACATAATATAGGTTTCAAAATATCGTGTATGTGATAGATTCTACAATACTCTGTGCCACTGAACATAACAAATTAGACAATATTATTCTTTAATTCTGTGCTGATAAGAAGCTTCACATCACTTTCAAAGGCAGCAGAGCTGCTTTCAGAGGAGAGATACGTAGCATATCATCACCAGCAAAGCCCATGTGGTTCCTGTTGCTCTTCTTGAAGAAGCTAATCAAATTACTAAGAACTAGTGGCAACAGAAAAAAAGATTATGAGATTCATGATTTAAAAAATAAATCAAATTCTTTTATGTCAAAAGGAGTTGATAGTACAACATATTGAAATGCTAATGAACATAGGGTTCTAATTCAAAAGTCTGACATTATCCAATTAAAAATATTTTCAAAACAAATTCATAAACATCACAATTATTAAACCCATCTTTGATCCACAAAGCTTTCTTTCAAATATCATTTGTATTCAGCACATTAAACATTTTAAGCAGTATCGGGAATTTTAATAATCTCCCAATATAGTACATACATTCTGAAGATGTTTTTGTTTGATTGCAGTATCTCTATTACATTTAATACCAAATATTAGAGCTTTGACACTGTGTGATACAGAATAAAAGCTATTGATCAATTATACTGTAAACAACAAACTAATTAGGGTCTGATTACAAAAGAAATTGCTAGTTATCTGATTCAATGAGAGGCAGCTTTGGAAATGCAATTATGTATGTAGGAGAGGAAGAAATGGTGTTTTATATGTCTAGCCATGTTACCACAAAAGAACCCCAGAGCACTCAGGCTTTTTTTTTTTTTTCCCATGTAAATTAAAAGCGCACTGAATTCTTAATTAAAAAAATAAATTGCTTATTAACTAGGCAAGAGGGAAAAAATTTTAAGAGTCTGACACTCAGTGAGGTTTATATAGGCCTCACCATGCAAATATTGGTGGATTTTTAATGATGGATGTGGTGTGGATGATGTCAATTTAGCATGGCGACCTTGTCAATGCAGTCATGCACTACTGAAATGTGTAAATTGTTCCTGGTTTTTTTCCCATTCAGTCACTAAAAAAGCACGTGCTGAGTGCTCATTGAACAAGCTTCAGTTGAGCTTGCTATATGCCTTTATCACATTTCTATCAATATTAACAGTAATACAAGAACTGTCCAAATACAGGATGTACACACAGATGATCTACTGTTTAAATTGTAAATTTAACCAATTCAGTTCTGTGTAAATTAAATCATGGGTTACTGTAAACATATACAAATAATCTTTTTCATTTGTTATTAGTATTATTGGGAGTGTGTATACTCTGCCATGTTAAATAACCTTGATTATTACGTTTATGTTTCTTTAGTAGTACACACAAAATTCAGACTGAACTGATGCGTATGTCTAAGGCTTTGCAGTATTTAACATAGGTATTGCTTGCATAAGCTAGTCCAATGAGAGAAGCCCTGAAGATGAACTTTTCAGATATTAGCAAAAGTAACAGCAAGTGAGGCTTTCCTGTACAGGTGAGCCGTGCAGGTGGTGACATCCACCAACAGGCAGCAGGAGTGTCTGTGCAGTGATTTGGTCAGTAATGAGGAGTGCAGCCTTTGTCTTCCTGACTGCACTCCCCAAAATCCCAGCTACTTAAAGAGAATGGGAGGTACCAAGCACTGAGCAAGAGCTGCCCATCCATCTTCACCGGGGCACCAGGCACTTTCCATTGACCAGCTTCATTCCTACTGTGTCATGCCGAAGTATTAGGAGAAACAGGAACTCTTAATCATTTCAAAGAGTTGCATAGATAGACTCTGTCTGGAGACCTATTTCTGGCCTTTTTTAAGATGAAATTATGTCCCTCTAAGACCCAGCCTTTTAAATATGAGGCTGTTTGAGGGATGTTGCAGTTTGAATCAGTAGACTGAAAACATGAAAGCGTACACTTTTGCTAAGCCTATGCAATTAGGCTGGAGGTGAAATAAAAAGAGAAGGAATCACCTTGAAATCTCAATCTGATTTTAATTTGTGATTGTTGGCTTAATCATGATGATATTTCCGTGAAGGAGAGATGGTGAGACACCAGTGAAGGAGAAGAGCAAAACTCAGAACAGCTCCCAGAAGGGACATACATCTTGTGTATGTCAAGTGACAGGAGTATCTCATACTTACCTTGTCATAAAAGAGCTGAGATCTGCTAGAATAGCAGCTCCTTCAGAGCAAGCAGTAAGAGGTGGAAGAATGAGCAGTTATTTGTACAGCAATTAAAACTTTCTTTCATAAAGGGCAATTGTTTGTCTTCAACACCAAGGTGGATCTGCTTTACTGAAAAACATATGTTCACT
This sequence comes from Psilopsiagon aymara, assembly GCA_024733675.1. Taxonomy (NCBI): domain Eukaryota; kingdom Metazoa; phylum Chordata; class Aves; order Psittaciformes; family Psittacidae; genus Psilopsiagon; species Psilopsiagon aymara. The sequence goes on from JANRGW010014034.1 coordinate 24,481, forward strand.
GCTGAGACTTCTGTATTAAAACTTTTCCAGGCTAAAGAGCCCCCCAAGGTTGTTTTACTGCCATAAGGTTAGTCAGACTCTACCTGATGTCCCTGACATCAAATAGAAATATATTTGCTTCTGATGAACTTGGCAGAGAAATTAATCCAGTGACTTGTTAAATATTTCACATCTTTAAATATTTGCTTCTGCTTCCCAGAGCAGAATGTTCTATGACATTTCAATTACTGGCTATTGCAGCTTCCCCTTTACCTTCAGAAGGTCATTTTCTCCATACTGTACAATAATCCACTTTATAGATTTGCCCCAGTGTTGGTTTTATTTTAGGTTTTGGGGGTTTTTTGAGTTACAACCTTCACTTCTGAGGGAAAAAATGTGATTAGGAGTATGTCTCTACTGGACGACCAGCACCTTTTCTTAGGGGGAGGAAATTGCAAGTTCCTAGTTTATCTGTTTAGCACTGTTTGACTAGAACAAGTTTAAACATGATGTTGCTATTCCCCAGATGGAATTTAAAATTTAGTTTGGTACTGAGTGATGATTAAAAACTTTTAAACTCTCACAATCTCTTGGAAATATTTAAATACTTCTGATGTATTTCCCAGTTGGAATTTCAGCCAAATAGGTGAAGTCACAGAAAGAAGGTTTTTTTCTTTCAAGATTAAGAAGTTTAATTGGGGAATTTTGATGGGTCCATTTTTAAGGTAAAATCAGGAAGGCTGGTGAATTGCCATTTTTAACTCAATATTATCTTGACTTTCATACAACCTTGTTCCATGTTCTCTTCATCTGAGTATGGTTGCCTCCAGGGGATGGTTATACTTACTAAATTCTTATTAGATATGGTCCCCTCAACAGTCAGAAGCCAAGTCCTGCAACTGCTACTCAGATGATCTCTTTCATCATTCATAAAAGCCAGAGCAGCAAATTCAAGATATGGCCTAAAGATTGGTTGAAGTTTGAAAGAGCACAGAGTGAACCAATTTCTCAGTAGCATTTCTTATCAATATAGATTGTGGTGTGATAAATTGGTACCATCTAGACTAGTCATTGAGGTTCTCAGAGCAGCGATAGGTTTTGCTGTTTTACCTGTGCCAGGTGCCAACAGCTGAACTTCCCCCCGTGCTTACACTTTGAGCTATTTGGTGCCTGGGTTACAGCGGCCAAATGCGATTTCACTTCAGCAAGGGTTCCCCTTTGCCCGTTTCACCCTGCTTTTAGTGATTCCAATGCACTTTAATTCTTTTGCACTACTCTTTAATCTGTCAAAAGGGGAGTTTCCTAGAATACAGGAGAAAATCAGTCATAGGTTTAAGGGTAATTATCTTCAGATTCCTCCTGCCAAAATACCACAATAATTGACCTGTTAAAGACTTCCTTCCTCCAAAGCATTGAATACCCACTGCCCAGCGCCTTCAGTCCTTATGAAACTGAGCAGTTTGGGAGGTTCAGCTTCTAGTAAATGAGGCCATGGATTTTTTTTCAGGCTTCTTCGAAACACTCATTCTACAAATTGATGTTGTGGATAAAGAAAGATAAGTAATTGGAGATGGTGTCATGGCATTACACTATTCCTACATTTACCAGCTCATGTCAAGCAGTTTTCTAGCATTGGTATCACTGATGCAAAGCTCCTCCTGACTCTTTCAGCTGGACATTACTTTGACAGTAGGAGCTCACATTCAAAGTCCTGCTTTTGTAAGTGCAAAAATGCTGCATCTTCTTTTGTTTTATTCTTGTCTGAAATACACCCCCCACTCTACCCTATTCTGAGATAATTTGCTCAGTCTGTTTGGAAGCATCAAAGAGGTGAAAAGGGTTGACTGATACCACCCAGTTCTCAGCAGCAGTTTCAGTAACCTAAGTCCATCGCAGTCAGTAATCTCAGTCCATATTTACTGGCCAGTTGCATAAAAGCAGTACCACAGTGGGCACCAAGAGGCAGTAGCATTCTTCTGGCTGTCCACTGATAACACTGGTAACATGAGGTATGTTGGCACTAGCTGGTCTGTACTGTGCTTAGCCTTTGTGTCTACTTCCATCACCCAGGCCACTCTAGCTGGTGCGAAGTTTGTTTAGACCACTAATAAACCTTTTCAGAGCTACAAGCTCACAAGTGAGTCATGCCAGGCTTGCTAGCTGCACCTCGTCTGCACAGAATGAGTTGATTTTGACCACCACACTTGCCCTTAGGTAGAAGCTTAAAAGGTACAAAAGCTAACCCCCATAGATTAATGAACCACAGGGAGATATAAACTCCTTCAAGCACAGAAGCCAGAAAATCTGCTGAAACTCTGGAGTAATTTTCCAAATAAAATTGAAACATCGTGCTCCTTTCCTACTAGTGTTTATGGAATAGGATATATGTGACAGAAAGAAGCTTTTGTCAAAAATACGAGACAGTCAGAAGATGCAAAAAATACTGTTTAGGGAGCTACCATTTATTTTATAAGGAGATACTGCAGAGACCACACTGCTGAGAAGCAGAATGTATGTCCCATTAGGTAGAAGACACAAAAATCATACTTTGTTATTTGACTTTGTGAATTGTTCCCCCTTTTGAGTGATGAAGCAGTTCTCTCAGGAGTGTGCTAACCAAGTGCAGCTGATGGGAGCGCAGGGTCTCCTTGCCAAACCCCCAAACCTGATTACTAGTGATGATACCCTCTGCATGCTTTGGGGTGGGATAAAGACTTGAATCCTAAAGTAGAAGTTAATTCAGGAAGTGTTTGTAAGGATTGCTAGAGGTGGAACAAAGCCCTGCAGTGGGTGGCATCTGGCAGTCGGGAGCGCGCAATCTGGACTGAGTCACACACAGTTTATAAGGAAAAGTGGAGGTAAAAATTGAAAGCAGAAATTTGATCTTGAATTTTGTACTGCCTCTTCTCTGGGAAGGTCACAGTAGAAGAGAGGCATAAAATCAACGTTTTTGCCTCTTCCCAGTACTCTGCACCATTTCTGGATAAGACAAAACTGCTGTAAAAATCCATAAGGCAGGCAGTGTAAGAAATTGCTTCAAAACACTGCAACACATGGGAAACTTAACTGGTGGCAATTATTAATCTTTGTATTCTTCCTTCCCCCCAGATTATTGCTATTGAGTTTGCCTAACAGGATTTGTACAATGTTTTGTGTAGCATTACTTAGTGCTGAAATGATTAGCTGTAATTAGTACCGCTCATGCTGAGAAGGTGTACGTGTGTCTTTCACCTGAGGGTATGTCTGAGTTTGCACTTTCTGTGTAAAGTGCAGGCTGACAAGAGCTGCAGCAAAGAGGAAATAGCGGGAGAAGGCTCAGGTAGAAGTAATTTTTGTTACACCACAGTGATAAAGGGATTAATTGAGGTTAGGCAGAAAGGACGCAGATAAAGGTAACAGGTAGCATTTTGGACCCAGGAAGACTGGCATTCACTGTGAACTGAGGATATCCAATGTTAGTATTTTCCTGCCCTTTTCTTTTTTTTTGGCTTTTTTTCCCCCAAACTATCAGTCTATAATATGCTTCTATTTTCTGGAGTAAAATTCTTACACAAACAGTTACATTCATGTGTAAATTCTATGTTGTCTTATGGATTTCTGTACATCTCACTGCCAGTTATTATGTATGTGTCAGGTCTTCAGTCATAATGGCTGGTAATTTGTTGTAAAGAAAGTAAAACTACTGTTCACTTGTTCCTGTTGACTTTCTTAGACATTAATCTGAGGACTTTGCTCTTTGGACTGTCCACACTTTGGAAGTTAATACATGATGTGTAGCGTTTTCTGTTATCATAATTCTCCTGCATTAGTATTGTACATATCCAGAAAACAACTCTCACAATAAACATTACTCTCTTTTTTTATTAAAAAGCATGATTTTGTGAGAAAAAAAAAAAAAAACAAACACCCTGGTTGTTTGGTCTGTTTTGATTTATACCAAAAAACAAGGAAGCTTAAAAAAGAAAGCAAGCTTATTAAAGGTTGGTCTCATTGTTTCCTGTTGTTTTACAGTCCACTATGATCTCAGAAAGTAAGAAATAAAGCTTCTCCCTTTAAATATCTGTGAATTTGCTTGCTCCCTAGTCTTTTTGTGTTAGTGAATATGGCCTGCAAAATTACAATGAGCAGGGCACATCAGATGGAAATGATGGAAAGAAAGACAGGCACAAGAGTGGCCAGCTGGCCCTATTCATGCTTGTTCACTCTCTGGCATGCAAACAGGCCTCCACACCCATCCCACCCATTTGTCTTGCCAGGCCAGAAAGAAAGGGCTTGCTCCTGTTTTCACACAATGGGAGCAAAAGAGCTGCAAAGGCTTCAAAGACAAAAGGGTCTTCAAGGCAGGGGAATATTTTAGGAAATACAGAGTGTGCTGGAAGGGCAAAGGGAAGGTGGACAAACAGACAAGCTTTCATGATGCATTTGCTCATGTTGATGACTAGAAACCAGGAAAATTATTTCAGCATTTACTCAGATTCGAATTGAGGCTTAACAAATGAATATATTATGGGCAAAGAGCAATCACAGCCACCCACAAAAAACCTGCTGCGCAGCAAAGGGCAAGCCAGAGCTTCCTACCATTTTAAGGCCAGACAGTTTCAATGCTGTTGCCTCGGAGAGGGGGAAACAAGTTTTGGTGGCAGGAGGCAAAAGGAAAGGTGGAAGGTGTAGAAATCCAAGATGAAAGGGCTGCTCTTTTAGGGCTGAAAATACTTTCTCAACTAACACAGCAGCAGGTCATCATCCTACATGTTCACCATCATGTTTTGGCACTCCCAGAAGGAGCTAGAGTTGCATGGTATGTTTAGCTATCCTGGCATTGCTTGCTGCTCAGATGATCTGTGATTTTGAAAGTAGAAGAGGAAGGCAGCATAATCTGTGAGCATCCAACAGCTCAGCTGGGGTTCCTGGGCCACCTGTTGAGGTTGCTTGGATTTAGGAGTCGCTTTGCTGCTGTTATGATCCTGTGCATAAAGTGCTGCAGGTACTTCAGCTCCTCCAGTGCCATTTCCCAAGTGTTTAACCATTTTAAAGATGCAGAGTGGGGGACTGGGATGCACAAAGCAATCAGAATGTTTGACAATATGAGTTAGCATCAGGCTTTCCTTCTACCTGCTTTCCCTTTGTCTCTATGCTGCCACGGCACAAGTGCTGTGAAAGAGAAGGATATGGAGGGAGGGACAGCAGTGAAGCCTCCATTCAAGAGGTACAGCTCCGTGACCAGCTGGCTAAGCAGCAGCTTCTCTGGGGACAGTTTAAACCAAGCTGTGCTTGACACCACTAAGCAGCCAGCTATGCATGACCAGATGGGTTCTTTAGTGTGTGTTGTCTGTGGGATTGATTTTTAGGGTTTGTTGATTTTTATTCTTTTTACTTTTCATTGTGACTATTCACACATAGTGAATTTCAACAACATCCACCTGGGTTGAGAGATAATGGCAAAAGGACTACTACTGGACAAAGGCCAGCTGGGTAAGTAGCACCAGGAGTCTTCCTACAAGGTGCACAGGTACAAGCCCTTGTGCCACATTGCCCTTCATCCACGTGCATATATTATGAGATTAATAAAGAATGATGCCAAATAGCATCAATCTCTTGTCATGACAGGACGAGTGTCCTCATAAAGACATTCTCTCTGTGCTGTCCTGGATGCTAGGTTTTAAATAAACAATGCCCATTACACCAGGAAATCTGTGTTTCGGTAGTGATGCCCAAATAAGTAAGGTTATCTACTTTTAATGACATTTATAGAATCATTTCAGTTAAATGGGTTGAGTTATGCACAGACATTTTAAATGACACCCTGATAAGCAGATGAAGAGAGCAGTTTGACATCTTCAAAGCAGGCATATGATGGATATGTTAGGGCAAATTGGCCAGCTTCCCATAAGGAGTGGTCTTAGAGTGTGCCATTAAACCAGTAGAGGATCTCAGCTGCCTTAGGACATGGATTTTGGAAGGTGGTCTTCACCATTTTCCAAGCATGCTCCTACAGCTCTCCAAACCACTCTGTCTGAGCAATTGGCCAGCCCCAGCACTTACACAGCTCCTGCATGTTGGCGACAAAAGCTGTCTGTGTTATTGTCTGCTTCGTGCTGTTTTGCATTCAGGGGCAGGAGGATGATTTCCTGGAATGATTTTTTGGTGACAATGAACCCAGTGTTTTGGTGATATGCATGTTTTGGCCCTGAATACAAATTACACTCCCTAATTCTGCATCGCCAAATTTTTTTATCCATATTAATTACAGAAAACTAGAGAGCAACAGCCAGGAACAAGCCAAAACAGGGACTGGGAAATGTTGCTCCAAAGTAATTGTGCAGAAAGAAGGTTTTTTGTTGTTGCTTTTACCCAAAGAGGATGCTAGAAAATACATCGCTTTTGAGGTAAAAAGTGTAATTCAGAGTTTCTAATAAAAACCCACATTTGTATTTTGTAGCATTATAACATAAACCCTAGTAGCCAATTGCTTTGGAAGGACCTGACATTCAAATCTCTGAATTGCTATTATACATATATACACATATATTAAAAAAAAAAAAGAACATTCCACCAACAATCTCTGTGAGGTCAGCTAAACAGATGGTATTTATCTCTAGGTTTGCAAGTGTGCCACATCCCTTTTGCTTCCAAAAGAGACATACATTAACACAAAAATCTTAAAGAGAGGCAGTTGCAGAAGTGTCTCACGCACACACACACACACACACAGATACATAAGCATAAAACCAACAATTAAAAAAGGAATCACCCATCCACTGCTGGCTTCATGCTGGATTGGAGAGGCCTCAGAGGTAGCATTAACCTGGCTGAGCAGTGATATTTGCCTGTTTATCAGAAGTCAGACTCTGGTGGCTGTAAATACAGTTTAGCTTTTATTTGCCTCCAAAACAATATTTGTCAATACTGCAGTGCTGTTTTGAGCAGATCAATGGCTGCACATAACTCACTGCCTGAGGGCTTTATTATTAATACAAATGTAGGTAGGCTAAATATTGAGTGACATTATTAGAAGGGGATTGTCCTGCCCACTGTGACTTTGACTGCTGTCAAATGAACTTAAAGGTCACTACCAGGTGGCCACTATTCAGGAAAAATTCTGCTTGTACTTGCAAGAAACCATCTCTCCCATTCTGCCCATCATGGGGGTTCTTGAATAATCTAAGGAAGATTATTCAAACTGAGTTTGGAGTGCTAGCAACCTAAATTATCATATAGAGAAGGAAATTTGCCTTCCTGAGGAAAAGGCTAAGAAGTCAGTTATCTTCACTCGACATCTTCAATTGGATGGGAGTGGACCAATTTGTGAGAGTGTCCAGAACCTTCGTCCTCCTTAAATGTAGCACATGGGGGCTGTGGCATAATTAAAAACTATCATGTCCTGATGAGACCGTCTCATTTCAAAGAAAGAAGCACATGTAAAAAAAGCCATATTTACTGCTGAAGCAAGAGACTTTTTCCACCTAGAACCTGGCACCTGTGTTACCTCAGACATTGTGACCCATGCACATTGGGGTCTATGCAAGATGTTACACAGCCACATTGATCCAACCCAAGGCTGGTCACAAGAACTCAGTGCAGTCCACTGCCTGTTGTGGCTCAAATGCCACCACTTTGCTACAGCTCCTTGGGCATCAGAAGCAGCCAGCTGTGAAGCTGAGGAAGATGCTTTCCAGGCAGACAGCTGGCTATAGAAACAGTCATCCTGTCAAGTCTGGTGGTGCCCAAGTATCTGATATGTGATTAGGCAACTGGCTGGTTAACTGTACTGTGTGCTTCTCTTGAATAATATTATACCTGATCTCATAAAAGAAATCCTGTTGACCAAAGAAGAGAAAAATAGCTACATATAATAGATGATCCTAAGGTCCTTTCCAATCCTCACTATTCTATGATTCTATGAGTCTATGAATTTACTAGCACAATAAGTATTGCTGTGAGATTTCTTGCTGACGTGAGCAAGTATATGAGTGTTTAGATAGATTACTCTTTTTAAACCAATTTTCATAATAAAAACAATCTCGTACTTACTTGAAATGTAGCAGAAAGACTTTTAAAAATGCCACTCAGTACAGGAAAGAATACTTTTCTGCTGAAGAACACAAAATTTGTGCAGTTGGGGGGTCTCTTATAGGTACAGACCATCTCCACTTGACAATAACTTCACTTTCAACATCCAGTGATATTAATTTCACTTGACTTCCTGTCTTAAGGTCAAAAACATTAATCAGCACTTCTATCATTAGCTCAGTTTCCTTTTCTATTAAGCGATTATGATCACTTACTATTAATGAGTCGTGAAGTTTTAATAAATTTTTGCTAGTGTGAAATTGCTAAACAGTAATTATGGCATATACAGTATGGATGGTTTGTTCCACAATGTACATTTTGCTTAATGTTGGTTAGAAACATCTACAAAAACAACAGAAAATAATTAACTAGCTACGGCTGAGGATGTGGGATGGCCTTTTTCACCACATTTATAGTCAATAAAAAGACAAAGCAGGTCTCCTTTTTTTCGGTGCTGGAGTTATTGTATTTCTGGACCTTGTGACTTTTGCAGTTCTTTATGTGAAATGGCACTACCAAGGCTTTGTACTAAACAGGCGATGAAAGAAAGTATCACATCTTTTAAGAGCTATTGTTTTAACTTGTGTAATATTTCTACTGTTCTGGCATTGAAACAACAAGGTTAAAAAACAAAAGCCAGATCCTTTCCGTTAATACAGAAGAGAAATAACGCAGCAAATCCCATTGCCAAAAATTAATGTCTGAATACTGGCTTGGCTTTCCTGTAGCTTGTCATTATTCACAGACACATCTAAACAACCAGTGCCAGATGCTTGTTTGGAGCTTGGCTGTGGTTAACCGACTTTTTAAACACTCATCAACCAGGAGCTGGATTAACGGTGCTGACGAACTGGAAGGTAACTGTGAACATGGAACATATCAAGAGGGTACATTAAAGAAAACAAAGAAGGTTGCAGCGGTAGCAGTTTCTCTGCTAACTGTCCCATGTCCCCTATTTTCTGGTTTACGGACATCAGTGACATTTGCTGAGAAGACTATATCTGGTAGAGCCACTGCAAATGTAAATTCTCTGTACCCAAGTGGAGGAGCAAAAATTCAACTGAATGCTATTATTTCTGTGACATTGCACCCATCTCATAGCAGTCAGATACTTAAAAATGTAAGATTAAATCTTTTTCAGCGTTTGTTGCTATAGCATGTGTGGAATGTCAAATTTGTCACCTGTTTTGAAAGCCCTAGATGGGAAGCTCTCTGAGTCAATATTGTCCCTTTCAGTAAATCTCATCACTCTGCGCTGAAAAACTGAAGATGGTTCCTAGATGAGCCAGAAGGATAATGCTAAGAATCTGTGAAAAGCATAGCTAATTGTACATCTTTAACAGTGCAACTGCATCACAAAACCACTCTATTGTCTTGAACACTGACAAGGAACAGAAATTAAAAAATAAATATAAAGGTTTCCATCCCATGGATGGATGGATGGATGGATGGATGGATGGATGTTAAATCTATACCAGTTCAGAAGACAAAAATGTGACTTTTTTAGCAGAGAAGGTAAGTAAACATAGGAGCAAGTAAACAAGATTTATACTGTGTTCTCCACCACTGAACAAAATCTTTAAAACGAGACAAAGTGTTTTCCCCAGAGAAAAGCTGTGTTCAAAGAATAATTCAGGAAATTCCTACACTTTGCACAGTGCCAGAGGACGGCCTCTTAGTCCATAATGGGTAAACCCATTTTTCTAGTATACAGTTCTGTAGTGTTTAGGGTTCCCACTTTGAGATAGAATCTTTTCACTGTCTTTGAAGATTCTTTGTATTCTAAAATGCAAAACCAAGACACTATTCTTTCGGTTATTTCAGCATGGGGAAATCACAGCAGATCTTCACTGTCAGCACACGTGTATGCTTAGGGAGGCTGGCATTCTGTAGGTCTCATATTGGTTGACTCTTGTATCGGAGACGGATAACATCAGCAGACTGCAGTCAGAGATACTGCTCCAGCAAGTATTTTGTCATACCACTGTAAAACCAAGTAGCATGATTCACAGTTATATGTGTTAGTCTTTCCATTATAAAAATAGTGGATGCCCTGGATCGGTAGAAAAGAATGCCCCAGGATTAAATAGAAGTAAAAATTAACTAATCAGCTTCCTGTGTCTTCAGCAAAAGCTGTGGCATTGTAAATAGTAGTTCTGTCCACAGTACATAGTTGCATCATATTGCTGGGACAAGGTCATAACTTTATTGGTAGCTGAGTGACCATCTGTCCTTGCAGATGTTAGAGGATCAATCATCTCCTTGGAGGGTTATAAAGCATATCAGTCCATACTGGAGGAGCTGCATTGCTCACCAGCAGTTACTGGGATCCCTGCCTGTATGACTTCTACTAATCTGAGGAAGATTATTAAAACATTAATTCATACCTCTTGTCTTCATCCTCCTGGCCTGATTCTCACAATGTTCATTACTATGTAATGTGCAGTTATATTGTCTAAGTTTTATAACTCTCTGAGGATACTTTGGGTCAAAAATGAGCTTGAGATTTCAGGGCACAAGAGAAACATAATTTTTATCGGAAGAAACAACAAAGTGCAGGCAGAATTATGACCAGCAAAAGTCATCATAGCCAAGTATCTACTGAAGGCAATTTTACTTTAATTGCACCTGAAACTGACGATTCCTGAATATGTAGAAAGGCCGGTAATTGCTTTGTGGGGATTTGCAAGGAGCCACTGAATGGTGCCTTGGATCCATGCACTGTATAGGATTACTAAGAAAGCTCAGCCATGCATATAAGAATATATTAAGTTAACTTAAAACACATGGTAACTCCTATAATCAAACTTCCTGTATAAAGATTAAGCAATCTCAAGAATGAGTGGGTGATTGGATCATTAGCACCTTTCCCTCATTCATTAAGGCTGCCAGGACTCCTTAGTAAATGTGTCTGACGCTGTACCAACACAGTAGGTTCCTTGCTCAGCAGTTGAGGTGCATGACACAACATTCATATTTGTGTAGCCGTGCTCTGAAAAAGCCACTTGGATAAGTGAGCAGCCAAAGCAGGTGCAGGAACATGAGGGGCTTGAGTCAATTGCACAATGACATTTTCAGCACTGTCAAGAGCTGAGCCCTCAGCTTCTCCAAAGCCATCCTCAGTACCTACAGACTGCTGAAAATGTGGGCTTGAGCCAGCTTTTCGTGTTGGCAGTGGCTGAACAGCAGTTCAAAACACTAAAACTGCACTTGGAAACTTTAAACACCAAGGATGGGTGACAGTGTAGGGACAAAAGTCTTCTAAAGAAGGAGAACAAACACCTCTCAGAAGCAATGAGCAGATCACAGAACTTATTTTTATCCATATGTAAAAGATGATAAACACCATAGGCCTTTAATAAAAAGTTGTCACTGGCCATATGGTGATGTCTGGCTAGGGGGTGATATTGTTTGACCAAGCAAGTGACACTAAAGCAAAGTCAGAGCTTGTTTCAAAGCTCATTCCTAACATTTGACAAGGATTTCTATTGCAAACTTCATTGTTACTTCTCTGTATGCTTTGTACTCAGTTACTGGATGGCAGAGTATCTATAGCTTTAAAATAGCAGCATATATATGCTGTAAATTCTCATTTTGAAACATTTGAAGTCGTTAATATTCTCTACACTTGCTAAGAGAAAAAGCTCTATATTTTAATTCCTTTCAGTTTTGAAACACTTTCAGTCCATTAGAGCCACATATATACAAGGCACAAAACAATAACAGGCTACAAATCAATACATTTGCACAGCCAGACGTAAATAAATATGATCCAATTGCTGACTTGAATAAAACAAGAATAGACCAAAGTTTCCAGAGTAAAATGCCAGCAGTGGAATAACACTACAAGTGCATGAAAGAAACCCTGACCTCTTGTCACACTCAGTACAAGGTATTAGGAAGGTATTTATCAAGAAGGAAGGCTAATCTTCTAGTAAAGTAATGAGACAGTTAAAATTTATGCTGGTGTGAAGTGGGTTCAGCATTACTGTTGACAGCATGCTGATAGAGGAATGTTGTTGTTGTGGAAAGATGTTAAGTGGAATGAGACACGTTCGGTTCAAATATTCAACAGTGATTTCTCATGAAATAAGCATTAGGCCTAGCAGGAAATTGATAAATAATACGCTATAAAATCACAGTCTTTAGCTTGGAAATTGATACTAAGCATACAGACATAAACATACTCACTATAATCACACAATTGATATAGCTTCAAGGGAACCCCAGAAAGCCTATATGAAGAGACAAACCAGAAGAAATGACAATCTCTCCATTTTGCCTTGTACTTCTCACGTATTTCTGCTCTGCAGCTGGTCTTGTGACAAACAGCAAAGGATGTGTCAAAAGAAAGATCCTACTTCAAACGTCTGTGAAAGAAAACCAAGGAAAGAGAGCATTTTGTTCAATTTCAATTTATAACCAATGAAGCCCATTGGATTCAAGCCCCAAGTAGTAATTTAAAGTTAAAGTCATCTTATACCATATTCCTCTTTTGCTTAGAATTATCACTTCCTGATCCTGCCACAAATTAACATTTTATTGCATCAACCATTAGTAATAGGCACAAGCATAGGAAGGGATACACAGCAAGCATGAGAGAAACGGCTCCTCTGTACCTCAGGACAAGCAGATACAGCCTGCTTTTACATGTGCAGTTCAAACTCATGTTTGTCCATTCTTTTGTACAATAACAGTGTTCTGTTAAAGAGTAGATGCTCTCATTTTTCACACTAGTCAAAGTCTTTAAGAGCATATCTTAATAATCGGTGGATTTGGATTAAATAATTTATGTATGAAACATGTTTGACCCTCTGTTTCCATGAGAAATGGAGAATTGAAAGGCCTGGGAACTGTTCCATCTCTTTTGGGGTTCAGAGCCCAAAATCTGTGACATCAGTGCTCTCCTTAGAGCAGCTGCCTCTACTCACGTCTTCTTGCTCTGAAAAAAAAAAAAAAACCTATAAAGTAACAAATCCCAAAATAAAACAGAACAATTGTGTTCCCCAGGGTGAAAATTTTGAACTGTGCAATGCATATTTGTGCATGCACCTTTGCATCTGATGGGTTCTGGCCCCACTGCTTCCTCCACAAAACATAAATGTTTCCTCTGGAATACCCCCTCAAAAGAGACCTTAATGACTCAGTCAATTTCAGCAAAATAAAGGAAAGCCCCCATCACATTTTAATCTACACAGTACTCATTTTGAGTATTCATAAGGGCTCATTAGCGCTAAGGCACACACCTTTGTGTGCTTACGCAGCTGTCTTGAGAGGCAGGAAAAAGCTGCTAAAACCATTTTATGGATGAGGACACAAAGGTTCAAATAGTCTAAAAAGGGGATTGAATTGAAGTCAGGAGCCAGCCTCTCAGAAGACGATGTACAGTATTTCCTCTCCACACTGCTTAGTCCCAAAGATGACTTAATTCAGTCAGCACCTTCATGCTGGACTCCAGAGCTCATCAAGCACTTCTGAGTGCTGGGAGGCTCCCTGGGGTGGAGCAGAAAGGTGCCTGTCTCCCACTTGAAGTGATATCATACCTCAGTCATACATAGAAAAACACCTCAACTCTGCCCAGGTTCTCACTGGAAAAACTGCTGGAACGGGGTTGTTGTGCTGGTGCTGCATCCTAATGGTAATTTTAATTTCTCAGATGTCTGTAAAATGCAGGAAGCCCAGAGATTAGTCCTTGCTTGGTCCAAAGATGTTCAGATTCATACTGCACCCTTAAGAGGCAAACCACAGGGCTGTTGCCAAAGTCAAGCCATGTTGCATTCCTGTGCTGAAGCTGGTTTGGAAAGCAATGCCAGTTGAGCTACTTGTTGTTTCCTTGTAGCCGGTAACCCCCAATGAATTCTCCATCTGAGAGTTTTAAACTTCGCAGAAACCTCATAGAATTTCCATTGATATTATGGAGAAAACGTGTACAAGTGTTAATCAGCGCTGGAAGTGTCACACAAGCTATAGCAAGATTACAACCGCTGTCTTTCTGCCTTCTCCTGTGAGAAAAAATTCAGATATATTCAAGGACAGCTGATGCCTTCATTCTTGATTGTATTTTTGTTTTCCTTTTTCATGGCTACACATAAGAAATGGATTTGCTGCACTGAATTGTGTCTCTGAAAGATTCCCTGAGAGGCTATATCCTACAGAAGGTGCAGTTAAAGCATATTCTAGCACAATAGTGCAGACAAAGAGCTTAGCTCTCATTGGGGTAAACTGTAACCACTTTAGGAAAAGGATCTGGTGGCATGTAACTCATGCTAGATGACAGCATTTTGAAAAGAACAAGATAAAAGGTTAACACAGGAAAACCCGTTATTAGCAGCCCATATTTTGGGCTTCTCAGAGAAGTTTGCAGGCATTCTGGACCCTGACCCACTGACTGTTAGTGGGTAGGTACTACCCTTTATTCTAAGCCTTTTGTCAAAAGCACGGCTGATGCCATCACAGCTTCAGGAAGTCCCACTGTGTTTACTGAGGCAGTTCAGGTCAGTGCATCGTGGCAATACTCCAGTTATCTTGGAAGGAACTCTACTGGATGCTCTACAAGTAATATATACAGTACCCCAAAATAGTCAGAGTGCATGCAAATACTTGTACAAATATTCTTTTAATGAACCCAGTGGCTCGAGATGTCCTAAGATTTGGGCTCTATGTCTATGATCTTTCTTTGTGGAGAAAGTGTCCTAGTTCTAGTGAAGCAGTGCAACCAAACTGGGACAAGCCCCACTGTGAACAAGGAAGGCCGCTGTCTTTCATGGTGGAGCTAATCTTGTTTTCAATAAACAGAGGTGTAGCAGCATGCCCAAACCATCTACGTCATTCTGCAGAAAACAACATATTACAGTTCTGTGAAGTTCTCAATATTGTGGGAGGCTGCCCTTTTATTCATAAGATCTCAAAATCACTATCCCTCCCCTCAGCAGCATAGAAGGTTAGAACAATTTCCCTTCTGTTCACTTAATGAAACCACTCATCAGGAATAGTTAATCAAAAATCCATCCTTTGAACTCTCAGTCTGGAAAAAGAAAAGAATTCCAAGTAGTTTAGCTCCCTCAGGAAATGAGGCGAGATGAAAGGAATAGAGGCAGGATACGGAAATGCACTGATAAAGGACCTATGGGACAAATGAAGTCATCAGCCCAAAGAGAGGAGAAGAATCAGTGAGCAAGCACCAGAGAGAAGATAGTTTTGGCTCAGGCTTGAGACAGCTTAAATGCTTCTGATCTTCAGAGCCTAGGCATTCCAAGCTAGCTGAAAGCCAGATCTTCTTCTAGGCACCTCTTATCATCAGCCACTTCTGAGAATCCAGCCTTGTTCTACTCTCATCAGCCTGTATTTTCTCCTGGGCTTTGATTTTTTCTGGTGTAAGGCTTCATGTTCCACCTGTGAGGATGCAACTGTGTGTTGTGCACATTGTCAGAAAGCTGACCAATTTTTCCACAAAAGAAAAGCATGGATATAATAATTTTCAAATAGATTCTGGAAGTGACTCTATTCACAATAGTCAAATCAAGCCTAAGAGCTCAGCATTAATGATACGATAACTGACAAAAAAGTTCTTTCTACCCTTGCTAATGGAAGTGAGTAGATGAATAGGCATAAAACTGTATGTAATCTGTAAGAGATTAAATGTTTTTTAAACTTTGCATCTATGAAAGAGAAAAATAACACAAAGAGAAGCAGACACAGAAGGTTGTTAATGGGCTTATCTCCACAGTACCTGTCGGGAAGATTAAATTTGCCAGTATTCTCCTTAGGAAATCACTTCCTCTCCCTGCCAGTAGTTTTCATTCCCAGGTATGGCTTTTCTGATTGAAAAAGTGCTTGCTGGTATTGGCCAATCTGTCAATCAGTAGGTGAATCCTTAGTGGCTCTCAGTTCTTATCTTCTTGTCCTGCATGGAAGCTGAGGTCCCAAAATTCAGCTATTCATTCTGATTCAAAACAGCCCCAAATCTCAACCAATTTGCCTATGGATACAGAATGGGTCTAAAAAGATGTGACCTTCATCTGCAAAAACAGCTACCATCTGGAGACCATAAATGTTGCAATCCTACCTAGCTTAAGCTTCTGCACCAGCATGCAAATTGAAGTAAATTTTGACTGCAAAATGAGGTTCAACAAGTTTTTAGTAAGAGCACTGTTAGAACTATATCTTATAAGCCTGAATGTGAGACAATATCCCCATTTATGTCCTAAAATAGAAGCAAAATAAAAACTAATAAAAAGTCATCTTATATAATTATTCCTGTTTGATTCCTCTGTTTATGATTTTTTCAGGATCTGTGTTCAATGACCCCATTCTTTGACAGGGTGTGTCACATGTGTCTAGATGTCTTACGTTTCTTATCAGTGCCTCCCACTCCCACTCCCATACCATGAGATGAACATCTGAATTAGCATAGATATTCTCCAAGGAATGCTATGTCATCGATACCCTTAGGAATTCTTTTTGCACACAACTTCTTAGGAAAACACATACCCTCCTTCATATGCAGCTAACAGGATGACATCATGCAGTGAGACTGGGGTCAGTGCATGGCACAGCTCAGCAGCAAGCCCTGCTTAGGAGTCCTTGCTCCCCAGCTGCTTGTTCTGCACATCCCCTCCTGGCCCTTGTGTTTGGTATGCCTCACTTGAGCAATCATGATTGTTTGTGGAGCTGAGCTGTAACATGGATTCCTGCAATGAACAGCCTGAAAATAATTGTTAATAATAAACTCTTGTATCAACACAGCTGAGGGGTGATGAACTGCAAGAAGGCAGGTGGGAACTGGCCAGAGGGGAAGAACACATCTTTGGTCAGCTTTGCTGCTGAAACCTGCATCTCCCTGACTGCTCCTCTCACAGCAAGAGTGGTAGTGAAGTAGCATTGACAGGATATTAAGAAGCTGGTTCATGGGAACATTTAAACCTTTTATTGCAGTTACTGTTGTGAATTTAAATAGCATACCATTTTCTGCTACACTTTCTTATAGTACCTTTGAGGATGACAGGGAATTCAGTGCCAGATCAGCCCGTGATCTCTGCAGTCCAGTGCTTTCTTGTAAACACTGGCCAGCAAGACACTTCTGAGAAAGTCCTTAAAGTCCAAAGCTTCAGTTACAAATGAACCCCCCACCTGGGAGGTTTCTTACCAGCTTCAGTGAACTGAAGGTAGGTTAAAGTTGTTACGAACATGCTGCTCTTTACAGAAGAGCTCTCTCCTAGTCTACTGTTTTAAAAGCATTGATGGTAACTTATACAAAAAATACAAATAATTAGCAAAGCACTAAAGCTGAGGCCAGGTAAACTATGCTGTTTCTTCTAGTGGCAGATTTTGAAGCTCAGGTACAGTCTTACATATTTGCATCATGCTTGGAGAGCCACAGCTGTGGATGTGTTTGCATCCACACCTAACACTACGGTTTAAAGAGCTGGCAGCCCAATCAGACAAGAAAAAAAGAGAAGAAATACTCTTATCCTGACTTTACAGATAGAGATATAAGACCGAAAGAAATGCGGGACCTACCGCAGGTCATACAGAGTCAATAGCAGGAATTGAACAAAGACTGTCTGAATCATGCCCAGTCCACTAATATCTTGACCTTTATACCAAGGCATTTACACTTCCATAGGAAAGAGTTATATAGATGGCTGAGGGAAAGCAGTGTACAGGCAATTGTGTCTTACCTGCCCTTTCTTTCCTTGTCCCCAGTTACCTCCTGGCCCCACAGCCTGAATCATGAATCCTTGAAGAATTTCCTTCATTCAGGGATTCTGTACATAGAAGATAAACAGAAGCGGGAGGGAAAATGCTGAAATGACAGATGGAGGAGGTTTTCTGTGTGCTTAATGTATTTCAATATACTTCTCATCTGAGTTCTTTGCAGCTACTCTGAAGAAAGAGAGAAAAAGCTTGAATGCTTGGCTTTTTCTTCTGTGCAACAAATAACTTCAGATGCTAGGTATTGAAGAGAGAGTACCCCAGCTCTTTAGAGAATGGCTGATAGAGTTTTGTTAAAATATAACCAAAGAAAAACCCTTTGCTTTATCTCTTGCCTTGAGAATTTCCAGACATTCCTCAGTAGGTGCAAGAGACCTCGAGAGACATTGGCAATAATAGCTGACAGAGCTGAGGATTTTGTAAAGCACTGATGGGACTCAGGAGCATAAGTCCCACTGACAGGTATTACATTCCTTAGGTTTACCTGAAATGCCACACCACAATTAACACCTGGAACAGCAGTTCTGTGCATTATCCTTCACGACTGCAGGCGATGTTGGATTAGATTCATTTTTGTATTACATTAAGAGGTTTTTCATTTGTGCTGGGAGCAAAGTTCCACTCTCTCAGCTCTTCAGAGTCCTGGCCTCATGATTCTAAGTGATTTTGGGCAGAGGTGGCTGTGACTTGAACCACACTACACAGAAACTCCCACTTCCACCGTTCCTCTGTAATCTCTCCCCAGGTGACAACATCTCTCCAGTGTCTCCTCAAAAGACACTGAACTGAATAACAACATATTTAGCCCTCAGTGCCAGGTGCACTGGTTTGTGTTGGATGCTACTCTTTGATTTACAACTTGGCATAAAGAAATTCAGGACTAGTTTTAGCCTGCGCAATCTCTTTGTGCTGTACTGTGCTCTTACTGGATGGAAACCAGGAGATGTACAAAGACAATCATAAGTGCCACTGGTTTGAATAGATTGCTGAAATATTTGTATTTGGCACACAAAGGCACATCCGCACATGCAAACTGCACTGCCTGCTTCTTATAAAAATCACATTTTGGTAAAGAGAAGCTGTTTTTAACAGAAGAGTGCCTGCTTATCCGGGTCTTGCCCTGCACATGGGGAGCCAGGGCTCTTTCCTGCCAGCAGTTATCTGTACACTGGAGAAAGCTTTGAACAGCTAAGGTTCAGACACCGGTCTTGCTAATCCTCCTAATCACCTACCCTGATGGGCTCCATTTGCCTGTGAAAGGCAGACTTGAACTTTCACAAGGCTTCAGAGAAGTGGATTATATTTCCCCAGACCCAGTCAAAAGGGGAACAGCAAGGCTGCAGCCACAGGAGCTACACAGAGATTGTGCCAACCCAGGAAATGAGCTTCCTGGATGCCCAGGAAGCCTGGTCATGTTTACATCACATTGTCACCATCACTCTCTATGACAGCTACGGGTTTACGTAGGAGAAACTTATTATTTCATGACACTATTGAGAGCAGAGTGAGCCACAACTGCCACTGGAGCAAGTTTTTGCTGATGCACAAATCTGGCCTTCACTTTAGTCCCACCAGTTTCAGCAACAGCTTTTACATGAAGATACATGGCCAGTATGGACCAGGTACAGTAGCTATGGTAGTGGAGTGAGAAAACCATTTTTGATTCTCTTTTGGCCCTGTTAAGCACAAGAATGTATTACCTTATTCCACAAATGCTGTGAGATTTCAGTTAAAGGGGGCACTGTCTGTGTGGGAACGGTAAGTGAAAGAATCATTTAATCCGAAGGAAACTTGTAGGTAGCTAAAAGAAGTGGAAAGATGCTGTGTGTGGATGCATGTGTGGATGTCTGAGAAAAGGCACAGACTTCTTGCTGATAAACTTCAAAATATGATTTACTCGGAGCAGGCAGCAGTCTCAGACATCAAAGCCTCAGACGCAGTGCAGTGTCAAAAAACCATGAAGCTTTAAGACTCGACCAAGCATCAACACCAAGCTGAGGCACAAGCTTTTACCCTTGAGACCACTGACTGAATGGATTAGATTAAAAAAACCTCACAACTCTAAAACTGCTGGTAAAAAAAGAAATGTCTCTATGTATGATAGCTCAAGTACATCTTAGTTACCCTGCTGCAGTATACACATCAGTATTTAAACTCACTGCACTTTAAATAGAGGCTAAAACCGGCTGTATATGCACTAGTCAATGGACTAATGATAATAAATGCATCCAGCAGAGGAAACACAAGTTTGCTTTTAATCAGAGAAATGAAACAAAGACCAAGATAACAATGTACTAGGCATTGTCTCATGTGCTGCAAAGTGAGTTGGCCTAAAGCTATGTAGTAAGGTATAGCTCTCCTTCATGGATGCAGTTTTAGAGAGCCATTCATGATCCACCCAGGGTTGTTGCACCAGAAGTGTGATCAGGAATAGACACAGCAGCTGGGCAGAGAGGGAAAGGGTTCTGCTGCAAGTGCTGTGGCAGATCCTGTTAGCTAAATTCATTCAGCAAGGAACATACAGATGTAAAAAGGAGGGGGGAAGGGCAGAGGAACCTGAAAGTGTTCTAATCTCTCTTTTATATCTTAGTAATAAAAGATAGTAGAGCTCCTAAAAAGTTATTTTAGGGCTTTTGCTTAATATCAAAGGGAGTTGCATACCTCAGTGGCTCACAGTAACTATGCCAGATACCCATCCAAGCCTTTCGCACAGTGTGTGAAAGAGTTGGGAAATGATTACTGTAATGTAGGCATTACAGTCATACATTCTCCCTGTTGTAGGTGTAGGGTTTCATCCTTAGATTTCACTACCAAGTGAACAACTGAGGAAGACACAACCGGAGAGCCTCAGTTTGACGTTTTGCAACACCCTCTACTCCTAATGGTCCTGCTGAAAAGGGAGTGAAATCAGTTTTATCTGGATTCCATGCATTTGTATGAGAAAGTGACTGGACTGTTAATGGGGGACACTGCCTTGCTTTCAACAGCATGCACATATTTACAAATAGCCAGTAGCAGCTGGTGGGCTGCAGCTGAAATGATAGTAGGTATTAATGCTGCTTGCACAGCTTATCTACAGGTCTACTTTGAGAGGGTTTTATTATTTGGACTAGAATTGGGCTTCTGCTATTCTACACAGAAAAGGATTTCCTCCTTTCCATCGAGATTTTATAGGCTGATTTCATGTTAAGGGACACTGGTTATTCTTTCCCACAGTTTCTTTCCCCTCTCCATGTGCCCACAGGTAGCACCCTCTCTCTGTGTATCTTCCATGGCAAATTTGCACACTTCAGAGCCTTTCACTTCCAACCTGCCTAAGACAAATTGGCAAAAAGAAAAAAGGAAAACAACAGCAACAATCGATTTCCTACAATACAAAAGCAGACTGAATCTCCTGCTGTTGGTATGTAAGCCCTGCTGTTGACACAAAATAGAAGGGAGAAGAATAAGAAGAGTGAAGATCCTAGGTAGGAGGATGGCAGCCTGCAAAACTCCATCTCTTCTACCACTTATTAACACTAAGACCATTTAAGAGGCACTGCATTGTTATTTTTGTAGCAGGGCAGCAAACCAAGCTTAGTGACATGGAACAAGCTGTCAATAGGCCTACGGATCTGCAGGGCTTTAATTGCGTAAGAACGTATGTCAGGAGGGGATGGAGGCTGAGCTCTTTTTATTAGCAAAAGATGTTACTAGGCATGGTAGCTTTTGAGAAGGAAAAAACTTTTATTCCTTTGTCTCTTTTATCATAAAAATATACTAAACCACAAACCCATTCAGCTTTGCAATGAAAGAGTGCTGTTTGTGTCATTTATATTACCATACTGTGCTCTTATAATTAACAGTTTCATGCTTAAGAACACCTCTTGGAAAAACATGCTCTTAAGAGCTTGAAAACACTCCCTGCAAAGCTTTCTTCCTTTGCTACCCGCCCAGAATCCCAATCAACATGTGGATTTTGTATTCAGGCTCCCCCCTCCACCCACCCAGTCACTTTTGTGAAATTTTAATTCATAGAATCATAAAATCATAGAACAGTTAGGGTTGGAAAGGACCTTAAGCTCATCCAGTTCTAACCCCCCTGCCATGGGCAGGGACACCTCCCACTAAACCATATCACCCAAGGCTATGTCCAACCTGGCTTGAACATGGCCAGCGATGGAGCATTCACAACTTCCCTGGGCAACCCATTCCAGGGCCTCACCACCCTTACAGTAAAGAACTTCTTCCTTATATCCAATCTAAACTTCCCCTCTTTAAGTTTGAACCCATTA
>JANRGW010014035.1:0-19097 GCA_024733675.1 Psilopsiagon aymara
CAAGGCCAGGTTGGATGGGGCTTGGAGCAACTTGCTCTAGTGGAAGGTGTCCCTGCTCGTGGCAGGGGGTTGGGACTGGATGGGCTTTAAGGTCCCTTCCAAACAAAGCCATTCTATGACTCTCAACTAAGAGCAACCCATAGCAGAGGAACTGCCCCAAGCTTGGCCGACATCACCCCATCCAGGCTATCCCACCCCTGCCCAAGTGATAGTGTACCTGGCAGTGCTCCTCGCAGTGCCAGCCATGCCAAGCTCATATTCCGCACCAGGAATATCTTCCATCTGCACTGGGAAGAAACCTCCCCTCGTGAGAGGGCAGGCAGCTGCTTCAGCCCCCATACACACCAAAAAGGCTTCACAGAACAGGACAAAACCTTCAGGCAAAGACAGAATAGGAAGTGGAAAACCTTAAGGAAACACTGATCCGGAGGCTCCCAGTGCTGCTCCAACCCCTGCACCCCATCACTGCCAGCAGCTCATCAGCCAGACCTGGTGTTCTCCTGGTTTTTGTCTCCTTCCAAACCTTCCATCTCTGCTCACAGACCTGGAGTTTCTCAGTGCCAACAAACAGAGCCTGCATTAAGCAAGTGAACCCTACAGTTGCTTTGCTGCAGGTAAAACCCAGGCTTGGAGAAGGGCTTGCAGGGGTGAGAAGAGAGCATCAGCCCTCTCACCCCTGAGAGCATCATCATTTTCACCCTCTCCTTGGGAAAGGTTGGAAGGCTCCGGGCATTTCTCTTTGGCCATTATCAGCCATAAAGCTTTTTCCCACTGCACAAGCAGTTTTTACTTCCCTCTTTCCTACAAGCCTGGTGACACCAGTCCCACGGCTCACCTTGCCAAACACAGTATGGGACACTATAGACGTGTATTCCTAGGTTATTACACCAGGATTATACTCCTCCAGCCTCCCAGTGCTCCTTTCACATTCATATTTAATCAAAGGAAGAAAGCGTCCACTTGTGCCCCAGGACCATGGCCCTCATACATCTGTGTCTCTATCTTTGAAAGCTTCCCCTCCACTCCCTTCCCAACTTCCCTCTCCTAGATCCATCATCATTAGCAACTATAAATGTCAGGGCTGCAGCCATTAGGCTGCTATTCCTAGATAAATAATGCTTTTCATATTTAATTTACAAGTGGTTGCAGAGCCTCTTCGGAGTGCATGGGGTTAATTAGGAGCTGAATTAGATGGAAATGCTTCTCCCTGAGGAAACTCAATTAAAATCTTCTAGCAAAAAAACCCAACAAGGATGACCAGGATTTCTCCCCAAAGAGCACCTCTGCACCAGCCACCCTGAGCACTGTGTCCCCTCTGCTTGGGGAAAGAGCCTCTTCTCCCACCCATGCCATGCCAATGCTGCTGATGGGCACAACCGGCTGTTTCTGACCGCCATGGGAAAGGAAATGGGGCACCAAAGCAGTGGAGGTAAGAAACAGGCAATGATGGGGACAGGACTAAGGAACACCCAGCACCTGCATTGAACATGTACTGTAACAGCTTCTCCTTTTGAGTTTGAATGTTGAGAGTCCCCGGCATGCCAGTGATGCTCATAGTTAATCCTTCCTCCTGCTACACAAACAAGTTACCAAATGCTCCTTGGAAAAGTGATCTCCAAACAGGAGGTGCGCCAAGACCTTGCTATGCAAGTGAAGGAAGCCCCTGGCTACCTCCTCCTCCCAGACATATGCTCAACAAAGCAATGCATGCTGCAAGTCATAAACTACCACAGGCCCCGTGTGAGCTGTACATCCTTCCTGTAGTGGTACACGGGCAGCAGCTCCTTTCCTTCCCAAGAAAAGGAGCTATGGACTGAGAAACATTGCTGAAGAAACAAAATAAATATGAGAATCCCTTTAGAGAAGGAAGTGAGATCTTTTGAGATGACAGGGAAGTTTGTTTACATGGACTTTTTGCTCTGAGCCCAGCCAAATAAGGAAGGCAGTGCATCAGGGAGCAAAAATCTGGCTCACCAGACAGGATGAAAATGCTAAAATTCAAGTGTTTGATGTCCATACACAACACCTTGTAAAGACCTGTCAATCCAAGAAAGTGTTTAGTGGCACCAATCAACAGCTCTTCAGACTTACACCCATTTAAACCTATATTTACTCTTCTGCATGTGTCCATTCAACAGCAAAATCCAAGAGGCAAATGGTCTGGTGGCATCGCCATGCCACCCCATCCTGAACAGTTTCAGCTTCAAGGAGGTGAAGGACTAGTACCAGGTATTCCCCTTAGCAGCAGATGCTTGGTCTTAGGGACCTGCATGTCACACAGCTCCTTCCCTGTCTCTATCCCTGCATGACAATGGCTGGAGCCCCATCTTAAAGTGATTCACCTCTTCCTTCAACTCTCACAGCACAAGGAAGATGAGCACCATGTCATCCTTTAATCAGCCTCAGTGTTTGATGTGATTTCCTGCTGTGTTCACTTGGCACTTGCACATTCAGGCCTATCCATTTAATCTTCATTGTGCTCTTAATTTGATCATTGTGTTGTTCCACCTCAAACTGGCTTAGAGGAATTTCATAGGAAGCTTGCCCTGCTACATGCTTGATAAGCACACATGTGTTTGCTTGGCCTTTGGAGAACGTTTGCGAGGCAGAGCACAGAAATCAGGTTATTCTGTTGGCTGGCAGCATGGATAATGAACTTGGGGGGGGCACAAATCCCTTTGGTAATGTGCTCTGCTACCAAACCAGAGCTTCTGCACCCCACAAAGCCTACCCCATCCTTCCCCTGGCCATGGCCGGGCTCAGGCAGAGATGCCTGCTACTGAGCCAGGCAGTGTCAGGGGAGCCAGGCAGCTCAAGGAATGCATGTATTTGTGTTCAGATATGGTTATTTCCTCCAAAAGCATTTCCAAGTGAGGCTGCACAGGGAGGAAGAGAGACGGGTATTTGCTACACCTCTACCAACTCATTTTCCACCCTTGGTCTTTTAGCATCTCTGCTGTTTAGCTGCATGCAGCCCCTTACAGTACCTACCAGCGTGTGACCTAACTGGGGGGATGACAGGGGAGTAAAATCAGGCTCAGGAAAGTCTTCAGCCCCTTCCCCAGAGGCTGCAAATCCTCATCCCTGTGGTGCCACCAAGGCGAGGTGACCCAAACAAACCTGTGCAGAAGCAGGAGAGGCTGAAAGTGGGAGCAAAGCGGAAGAAATCCTGGGAATCACATGGACATCCTCCCAGGACTTTGCAAAGTCCACAGAGCCTTCCCCATGCTCTGCAGCCTCTGAGACCAGTCCAACCTGGACCTGCCTGCTCGTACTCTCTGGCTGTAGGTAAGTGAATGGGTTAATACTTATTTGGTACTTACCCAAAACAAGCCTCCTGCTGACAAAAAGCCTCAGGAGCCTGGCAAGGACTAGCTCCCAGTAAGCACACATGGAGAGCCAAGGATGCCAACATGCCATCTCCCCATCCCTTGGGAAGTTTTCATACTTAATTAGAAGTTAAAGCAAGAAAGAGGAGTGCATGTGTAGGAGGAAACCATCACCCGGGTAGCCGATTTCCCCCATGCCCGAGTCAGAAGCAAAGGAACATTTAATCCTGCTGGCTGAGCATGGCCAAAGGGAGATCTATAGGGACTTCTCTGTGCAAATGCCGTACGGTGACAAACAGCCTGGGTAACAGGATAAGCTTTATCTGAACAATCAGCCACTTCAATGCAGCCTCCCAGGGCCACTGGCACTGGCCAGCGAGGGGTCACCTGGGGACAACTCCTCTCTGGCAGAAGAGGAGCTGCTGCAGAACAGCCTCCGATGGCACTGGATTTGGGCAATTTAGCCCCAGATCCTCACTGAGCAACCCCTTTGCCTAGAAACTGCCCTGTTGCACACCCCCCATAGTAAAACCCTTCTGCTTGCTGCTTTGGAGCAGGAGGGTCGGGCTTCATACACTTAACAGGGCTTTCAGCCACCAGCACCATCCCTGCCGGCGACCTGCCTGCTTTCCTAGAGCTCTTGTGAGCACGGGGATATTAATGATGCTGCCTTTTGATATGCAAACAGAGCGCTCATTACGCCTCTCACCCCACATCCTCTGAGCTGTTAATTAAAGAGTGTGCAGCAGGCAGAAAATTATCATCCTCGCCTGCAAAATAAACCAACAATGCTCGGATGGCTGCACCGCCCCCCACCCCCCCGAGCACACACAGCAAGACCTGACAGTGGAAGGATAGATGGATGCACGGTGCCCAGAGCTTGGGCAGGTGAGCCCCAAAAGCTCCCATGCAGCATGGAAAGACGCAGCAGGTTGGAACTGGTCAGGCTGAGCACAGCTGTGGCATAGAATCATAGAGTGGTTTGGGTTGGAAAGGACCTTAAGATCATGCAGTTCCAACCCTCTGCCATGGGCATGAGGGAAAATGTGTAGCTCCCAGGCTGCAAAGTTACCAATGCCACTAGGCAGAGAAGCTCTTTGCCTAGCTTCTCCATGGATGTAGGGGAACAGGAGAGACCCCTTTCCATCAAACCAGGGAAGGAGGGCTTTCCCCTTCCCAAGCCTGGGTGCTCACTGCTGGAAGCAGAGATGGAAACAAGTTGGTTTAGTGCTGACCTTCATGGTGCCTCTGCTTCTTGGGATAGAGGGAGACCTGGATCCACCACAGCACTTTTCAGGGCAGATAGCAATAACTGGGTGCTTTTGATAAGGAGCCCTGGAAAGCTGAGGCTGTAGCACACAAGTAAGGTTAGTGGGGCTGATGGGCACAACAAGCTGCTGCTTTGGCCTTGATGAACCTTTTGCGGAGAGAGGAGCAAGATAATGGGAGACAGGTGAGGGAGGATGCCCTGATTGCTCACAGGAACAGGACTCCTGCACCACAGCTGCCCTGCTGAAGGAAGGGGCTCATCCTCAAACTGCCTCTCCCCCTACTCCAGGATCTTGCCTTGCAAACAACCAGCAGCTTTGGGGGGCTCTGAATCCAGCCCTTGGAGAGAGAAGCAAGTGCCTGCAGCAATCACGACAAATCAAATGGAAGGGTGGGAGTCGGAGCCCGATATTTCCTTCTGCTCTGAGCAAATGAGGAGTCAAGTTAACCTGTTAGTGAGCAGAGCATGCTCCACTTTCCCTCGGGGATTCGTGTCTAGTCCAAGAGCCCTAGGGGCTGGCTGTCCCTGCTTTGCTGGACCAAAACCTCAGCTGTGACTCTCTTGAGCAGAACGATGCTTGAAACTCCAGGTTCCAACACACTCCCTTATCTAAAGGGGGAGGACAGCACTTTGCTTTTGGGTGGGTTTGGACTTCTTCTGGCAGTACCCTGTCCTTCCACAGATGCTCTGCGGCTGAGAAGGGAGCTGCTTGGAGATGTAGCACAGCCCTTTAGCTAGAACACCCCATTTTTTTCTCCCCTGCTATTTTTTAGGATACAGCCAGCATTTGTCTCTGCCATTGGGAAACAGGGATTACTGCAGAAATGAGTCTCTCCCACTCACTCCTCTGATGGAGCTGGTGAGAAATGACAGGAACAGCAGGTGCCCTATGGACAGTAATGGGCTCACTGTCTGCCTTTGCACCCGAGAAGCCCTGGCTGATTTGTAAGCCTGCAGGAAAGGGAGAGCTCTTAGGCTCAGGAGCTGACTGATGCTTTGGGGAGAGGCTGCTCCTTTGCACTTCTTTTGCCCATCAAAATAAAAGCAATCAGCTAGTCATGCTGTAAGCACTAAGCATAATCAAAGGTGTACTATATGGGAGCAAACAGCACCTCTCCCTGGCCTCCCAGGACAGGCTGTAACAGAGAAGGAGTTTCAAGTCCCCATCTCTTCCCCCTTTTCCCTCCCTCTTTCCAAGCTGATGTTTCTGTACCAAAGGGAGAAGGCTTCTCCATGGCTGGACGTTGCTCTCTAGAGCTGGTGATGGGGATGATGGAGCAGCTCAGTGCTTCAGGACAGAGCCTAACCCCCTGTGTCTCCCACACCGCCAGTGAGAAGATGCTGGGAACAGGATCTAAGCATCTTCTTGGATATTCCTACTGCTCCCAGGTGTTGCTGTACCCATGTGCTATCATTCCTGCAAGGAGTATGGAGGCATAGACATGGGGTCTGTGCAGAGAGGTGATGTGTCATGCTCTCCTCTGGGATTTCCTCCTGCCTCCATCAGCGATGGTGCTGGATGGTGATGAAGCTAACCTGGTGATGACAAATGTGGCAATGACCCGTGGCAGCCTATTTTCCTGGGGAAGTGGGCACAGCTCAGTGGTATTTCTTCCTCTCCCACCCCATCCTGCACCTCGGGACAGGGATGAACTAGAACATGCAAAAGGCAACTTAACCCCTAACAACTCCACTCCTCCACATCCTCCCTCCCACAACCATGTCTTTGCCCTACACCTCCAGCCTCCCAGGATCTTGCTGCAATGCAGAGGGTCCATTCTGCACAGCTCCAGTGACCGTGGGCTGCCCCTGCCCTTCAGCCTCCCTCCCTCTCCTCCCACAAGTGGCACCATCTGTCTCCTCATCTCCAGGCTCGCCCTGCCATCCATCACCGACTGCCTGAACACATCATCCTTCACTTCTCCACACAGCAGTCAAGGGAAGCAGCTGGGACAAAGCAGTTTCTCTGCTGAAACCCAGGCGCGTTCGCACCTTGGGCTCTGCAGGGCTGGAGCTTTGCTGATTCAAACTCTGCAAAGGCTGACAAGGTCTGTAGAGCTGCCTGGCACCTTGGGCACCACCTGGGACCCTTGGGATGGAACCTGGGAACATCTGAATAGCACCATGCTGGAACACAGGCAGCTAAATCCATCCTTGTTGCAATGCCCTGGCTGGCTGCAGTATGGGTTATAAAGTGCTGAGAGGAAGTGTGATGCCCTGCCTTTGCCCAAGGGCAGTGGGGAGGCTGGCAGGGCCCAGCAGCCCAGCACGGGGCCACAAGCGTGCGGGAGAGGATGGGGTTGGGTTTTGCCCATTGCTCAAATGGTTTTGCTTAGGACCACAGCGTTCCTGAGGCCGAAGCCTATTTGTTACTCTGGGATTCTCTTCAGTTTCTCTCCCACTCTTGTACAGTTTCCACTCCTTGGGGCAGGGGCTTTGCCTGCAGCATCTCTGCAGTCCCAGGGGCACAACGGCTCAGCCTGTCTGCACCCTCAGTGCTGCTGCCTGCAAACCCTGCCCAGGGCAAAGCTTTATCCTGCAGCAAGGCCAGTGCTGGAGACACCCTTCAAAGCCCACAGCCTCACTCACCAAGCCCTCCTTCACTCTGCCAGACCTCCCTGAGCAGCTCTAGCCCTGCTGCTCCCCTCTATTGATGGATGTGTGCTCTTGGGGGAGAAGTGGGCAAACACGTGAGTATGGTGAAGAAATGCTTTCAACAGCCTTTGCTCTGACTGATCCAGCATAAAAATGACAGCAGGGAAATCCCAATACTTCCACCTCCGGGATTTACACAGTAACACCTCCTGTGCCAGCGTTGAGGCAGGGATGTGCCTGTGGGGGAAGAGGCAGCCCTGCTATTTCAGAGCCCCAAAGGATTTGACCCACACCAACCTGGTATCACAAACATGTTAATTAGGGGGAAAAAAAGAATCGCAGCTTCTTGTGGTATATTATATATAACAATTTGATAAATATACGGTTTAGTGTGAGTTGCTGACAATAAATGCTGCAAATTTAAATGCCTCACCCCACACTTAATACATAGCTATGCAAAATACAAGTTACTTTGGGTTAATATATAGTTAGTATAATGCACCACTTAGTTTGTCTTGAATTGCCGCATTTCTGCATGCTAATGTTAAATATGCACCTACATGCTGACTGTGTAGATATCAGCAGATATTCAGATGCCAATGCTGATCTAAAGATTTAAATGACCCTAAAGCAGTGTTTTTGGAGAAGCATGAAATGACCAGAGGGCTAAGTGGTGATCAGGCCCTGCAGGTTCCTGTTTGTGGGTCCTACTGGTTTGGAAGAGCAGGAAAGGGATGAACAGTTTTAGCTCTCAGACGATGCAGAGAATACTCCATCCCTGGCAGTGTTCAAGGCCAGGTTGGATGGGTCTTGGAGCAACCTGGTCCAGTGGAAGACATCCCTGCCCATGGCAGGGGGCTGGAAATGGATGATCTTAAGGTCCTTCCCAACCCAAACCATTCTATGATTCTATGATTTTGGGGTGACTCAACGCTGTCCATCAATGCAGAATGTTATCACCTACTCATCACAGCTGAATGGAGCCATCAGTGGAGCTCTGCCACCTCCATGGCACAACCCAAAAGAGCAGTTCCCCCACGGCCCCTCTGAGCAGCTCTCTCCTGGGGACAGACCCCTCAGCTCCTGCTGCTCAGCCTGGAGCTGCCACTTAGCTCCAAGCTGCCAGTGAGTCACCAGCATCACGTGAAGAGTGGAGTCCTCTGGAGATGTCACCAAGCCCATGGTCCTTGCGGCTGCTCTGCTCACATCAGCCTGGGGAGAGGCCATGCCATGTACACCCCCATGGCACACAGCTTCCTGGCAGCTTCCTTCCCACAGGCATTTTGTTCAGGCTGATGTCAAAGCTTTCCACTTCCTTCCCAAGGACCATTCTGCAGCCTCACACTGGGGATTACCAAGCAGCTTCCCACACATTTTCACCCCTTTCTCTCCAGCTCCATCCCTCTTATCCCTTCTTCCCTGGGTATTAGCACCCAGTCTCCATCCAGCCAAATCAGAAGTGAAGTTCTTTTAGTCTCTATTCACACACCAGCTTTCCAGCCTGTGATCTGGCAACCACCCCAGCCTGGATCATAGAATCATAGAATAGTTGCCATGCCTTACCCTGCTCGCAGTGTGTATGCAACGTGTCCGTCCTTCACACACCAATCAGACTTCCCCCTTAGTGCCTGCCTGGGGGACCCCCTCTCATCCCACCACCACCATGCTCCAGCCATGACGCCAGTGAGTTGGAGCTCTTTCAGCAGGGACAGGAGGCACACGTCCTCCGCTGGAGGAGGCAAATAAAACAGCAGAAAGTGCCCTACAGCCTTTTTCCCCTTGTTTATGGCTGACAAATCAGTTTTGCATTAAGTTTTTAATGTGCCTGTCTTGTCTCTGCTCAGAATGTGGCTGGAGCAAGGCAGCGCAGGGGGAAAAGGCGAGAGCGCAGTGGGCAGCAGGGGTAGGTGGCACCGTGCTGGAGCAGAGGGCTCCCGTGTGTATTGGATGCAGCCCCACACGAGGCAGCTCAGGCTGGCCCATCTCAGGCAGAAAGCAGTGAACCTCCACATCTGCCAACCCCAGGGCTTCAGGGGGCTCCTGCTTAAGGGGAGCCTGAACTGGGGAGCAGTTTCCAGTGGGCACAGGGCAACCCATGTGCTTTCCCACAGCACCAGCATCTCCACGTGGGTCCAGCCAGGTATCTGCGTTTTACCTTTCCTTTGGGTGCTACAGCATGATCCTTTGCAGAGCAGGGCAGCTTCCCAGGTCCACCTCCTCATCTGGCCATGGTTGTGACTACCATTCATCCCCAGTGAGGGCTGAAATCCCTGCCGAGCTTTCCTCTGCCTCCCCAAAACCTATGGGAGATCAGCAGCACCCTGATTCTACAGGCATCATAGTGACATCCATCTCTCCTCCCATCAGGCTGCAGGAAGGCTCTCCCAGTCCCAGAGTAGCATGTGGGCAGGTAAAAGCCATAGTGAAATGAGGTAGCATCCAGTTTACTCCTTGGGAAATATTCCCCAAATATCCCCCCTCTGCTGCCACCAAGGCGCTGCCAGTTCTAGGGAGGAGGTGGATGGTAGATGAGGCAGAGCCAGCTCAGAAGAGGCTATTTAAACTACAGCAGACCCAGAGCTGCTGTACTTTACACTGGAGACTACATCCAGGCCTTTCATCTATCCATACGTGGAGGTTTGAGGTGTCTTCTTGCTTGCAGGGGTTAGCGGGGCGAGCGTTTTCAAAGGCAAGTAAAGGGATGGTGAAAAGCAGCATCCCCAGCTGGGAGCAAAGAGCAGCTTTTGTGGAAGTCACGTAAAGACAGAAATCAATACAGCTGTAAAACACGAACAACAAAAGAACAAGTGGAAAAAGCAAGTGGCCCACCAAAATCAAACCTGAAGGTGCCAAGCAAGGAGCTTGACAGCAGCCTGGGACAGCAGGAGAAGCTGCTGAGGAAGAACAAGGTTAAAACCAGAGCCTGGAACACGTGGGTCTACAAAGGGGCTCAAGACAAGGCTTGCAGTATAGAGTCACACTGGTGGCCTGATGTGGGGTTTAAGACCCTTCTCTACATAGAAGTCTCCCACAGCCTGTCTGGGAGCCAGTGAGACCCCCCCTGTGCCCCAGATGGTGCCTCCTCCTCCATCTGTGACCCTGTCTTTTTCTGGCTCCATCACCTGACATCCACCCATGGTCCCCAGGGAAGGACCAGACCCTGAGATGTGTTGCTGGGTGCTGTGTGAACAACGCACAAACTTATCATTGCCATTCACTCCTGCAGCACATGAACCTTTTCTGTGGCCATCTTGCAGAGGAGCCAGGCAGACCCTGTGCAGAGCCCACAGACCCTACCTGCTCACTGCTTCATGACCAAGAGGCTCCAGGGCATCTTCTCACCCTTCTCCGAGGCCACCAGCCAGTGTCCCTGCCCGCTCCTGTCCCCGTGCTGCACCAGCAGCCTGCGGATCAGCTCCAGCATTGTGCCTGGAGGAGGAGCAGCACTGACATGCAAGCTCAGCAGAAGAGGTGTCCCGTGGGGACAAGAGCTGCTCCCCTGTTCCCCTCTAGCATTGCTGTCAGAGCAGCCAGTGCTGGAGGCTGAAAAGCCACAGCCAACAGCATAGAGAAGCCCTGAGCAGGGGCAGGGGCAGGAGGAGGGCTCGGGGAGCTGGGTGACCTTGGAAGGCACCTACTGAACCTGTATCATAGAGCTAATCCAGGACTTCGGTGCTTACACACTGACAGCAATAGCCACAGGTGCCCAAGCAGGAAGCCTGCAGCAAACACCCCAGTGCATCCCATCCCGCATGCCTTGGTGTGCTGTGGGCTCTGACTGCCTGGTGCCCACCCCCAGCTCTCACATGGCCCCCATTTCCCTATCTAGGACTCTACTGGCATCTAAGATGAAGTCCTGACCTCACCTCCAGCCTGGTTTGTGGGGAAGCCCATGGATACTGAGCAACCAGCGTGCCCAGGAGCAGAAGGAGCTGCACGGCTGGGGTGGGAGATGCCCCCCGGTTTGCTGGCTCCTGGCACCCCTGAGCGTGCTGCCTGCAGCCTGCTGCTGCCTGTGCCTGCAGCAGGACCAGCCCCAGCTCCCTGAAAGGGCTCATTGTCGGTCATGGTGGAGGCAGGGACACAGGCGGCATTGAGGGCGGTGGGTGCTGCACACCCCATGCCTGGCCGCCTGCAGCCCCGACCTCCCCGGCCCCCATGACAAGGTTGGTTTGTAACGCAGGCAGGAGCTGCAGGAGGATGAGGCACCCAGCATGAGCCTCTGGAGCCCCTGCAGTTGTGCTCTAACCCTGCTCCCTGCCAGCCCCACCACCCTGGCACAGCATCTCCCCCGGCTCCCCGGGCTTGGTTGTCTTGCGCAGCCCTCGGGGCGATGCTCAGCACAGCCACCACCACCCCAGCGCTCCTCACAGAGCCTGCTGGATGGATGCTCTCTCTGCTCTCTGCTCCTCAGGACGGAGCTGAGCGGATCCCAGCCCTGCCTGTCCCTCAGCAGCTCCCGCAGCCACCGTAAACACGCGGAACAGGGGAAGGAAGAACGGCTGCCCGGGGGAATCCGGCCCCAAGACATCCGGCAATCGCAGCCGGCACCTGCAGCCGCGCTGGGCTGTGCCCTGCAAGGGCCGGCAGGGAGCTGGGGGCAAAGCCTCCCCGTCTCTCCTGCCCCACAGCACCCAAGGGGTGTGGAAAGGAAGAATCACTTCCGTGGTGACCCGGCTGTGTGACCTGTCAGATAGTGAGACCTTTCCTCTCCCAGCCCTGGAGCCAGGAGGCTTCTGCCAACCACACGGGCAGTTTGGTGGTGCTGGGGGTCCAGGCGGGGTGAAGCAGCAGCTCCCCACCTTTGCCAGCACAGCCCTGGGGAGCAGGCTCAGCCCCTTCCCTCTCTGAGTGGCTCTGTACGCTGCAAGCAGGGGTGCATGCCCGCTGGTGGGGCAGCTCTTTCCAGTCCTGTGGACGCCAAAGTGGTTTGGGGAGTGGGCACGGGGCTGATACCCACCAGGGCTCACTGCTTGGGGCTTCAGGGCACCCTCCAAGCAGCGGCTGGAGGAGGCAGGGCATCCTTGGGGGTGGACAGGGACCCATCCGTCCTTAGAGAGACAGAGAGACGCCCAGGGCAGTGTGAATGGCACCGACCCACGTGCATCCTGCAGCGTGCAGGCGCCCTCAGAGGCTTTGTGAACAGTTTAGGATGAAATGAGAGACTGCACTGATCCCTCCTACTTCCCCAGGGACTTAATGAGAGCTAATTCAAGGCTCCGCAGAAGCCTGAGACCCACATCAAAGAGGCTGGGGAGGCAGAGCAGGCAGTGCGTGCCAGTGCTGTGGGTCACGCCTGGTTCTCCAGCAGAGGCATGGCTATGGGATGGTAGGAGCATCACTGCCCTGGACCCTCCAGCGCAGCCTCTTTGGGTCAGGGCTGGGGATGCAGCAGGTCTCATTGCCTCCTGCCACAGGCAGGCAGCCCCTTCTCACACCAGCACCCTGTTCCATCATGTTCTCTGGCAGCCATGCCCCTCACCGTGTGCAGGAGCACAACTATCTCAGGACAGAACCACAGCGCTCCAGCTGGAATTTCTCTTGTCTCAAGCACTGCAAATAGCATCCAGCAGCCTCCCCATCTTCCCTGGGGACTGGCTGGTTCCTCCCAAGGTTCCTCTCCTCTGAGGGGATCCCTATCAGATGTGATAGCCATGGCTATGTAACAGCCACAGAGCAGCTTACAAAACCCCCAAAGCATTGCAAGCAACAGTAAGAACAACCAGCACCACACAAGCTTTAACACCTTGCATCCTTCTTTTTCCAGAATGGGAAACAAATTGACTCAAAACCACAGGGTATGGAGACAGACCTGCTTTAAGGTCCAGCAGAACCCAATTCTCTGTGCCCAGCACCCCGACCTTGGGCAGTTAGCAAGGAGGGGTTCTCATTTCCCTGTGCATACAGGACACTTGGCACCCAGGACTAGCAGGAAGCAGGTTGTTCTAAGCCCTTGCAAAGGCTTTTAATGGAAACGTTAATGCTGGTATAAATACTGGACAAACACAAGCTTATGTGTGCATGCATCAGAGGGACAGCAGGACAAGGGGTAAAAGAAGGGCTGTATTCATAACCATAAGGATGAATTTCCCGCTAGTAAAGCTAAGCACCACCAACCCCAGGTCCGATAAGCCACAGCACAGGCACCCTGATACTTTCTGTTAACCCAGCAGTAATGTAGCTGCAAAAGACAGCTCTGAACAGACAGACAAGAAACTGAAAATGGATTCATCACTGCCCAGCAATAGGAATGAAGGAATGAGAGGGAAGTCCCAATGATCAGCATCCCCTGTCATCTGGGTAACAGAGATCCTGAAATGCATCTTGGTGTTTGTACATCGGAGAGCATGAATGGGTAAAAGCAACTTGCTTAGGGATGCTGTCACCTTCCCCTTCTACAAGAGCTTGCTATCTTACACCACGGTTAAATAGTACCACTCTTCAGCCACTTGTAGACGTTTTCTAGACACAAAGAAGTGTATGAATGCAGAACACTTTACCCTGGCACAGCAGGAAGGAGGCACACTTGGCTGGCTCCGATGGCTCTGTCATTAGCACTGCACTAGGTGCTAAGAAGAACTGTTACAGCTGAACCCAGGACACATTCATTATGGGATCAAAGCAGTCAGATACCTGATGCCACCACCCAGCCCTGAGAAATAGTTTCCTGAGGGTTTTCCTGTCTGAGCCAGCTTGGGATGTTGGCAGGGACTGGCAGGGAGGCAGCAGCACAGGGCTGCTCAGTGGAGAGGGGGATGCTCCAAAGACAAACTGCTGTTTAACCACACTTCTAGTCTCTGGTTTTCACACATCCCCCTTTTTCACTGCAGTGAAACATGGAACCTCTCGGTAAATACCCGCCCAATCCCCTGTAAATTCACAATACATAGATGATTTTTATTAAAAAATACCAGAATTGGTGTTAGAGTTACTACTGTATTTGAACTCCCAAAAAATGGGACTATGAAAGATAAAGGCCTCATGAAAGTGTTGACTTGAATACAGTGTGATTTATGGGACGCGTTTAATATGATGAAGCCTGATGTACACTTTCAGAGAAGAAACCAAAAATACAACGATATGTGAAAGCCCAATTGGCTTTAGGTCTCCATCAGCAGGTGATTTTCCTGCTGATCTCACCTCAAGGGGGGTGGAAACAGGCCATGGAGGGATGACCATGGCTGTGGGAGTACTGGACTGTGTCCTATTGATGTTCTTTTCTGTGCTAGGAATAACAGAGTCTGTAAGGTTTGACCTTTTCCTAGGAGGCTCCTCAGGAGTAAGATGGGATGCTAGGAGGGCCATCAGCCCATGTTGGTGACAACTGTGTGGTGGTCATGGAGGGCTAAATAGGTGCGCTTGACCTCAATAGGACCCTTAGCTGAGCTGGGTCAGCACAGCTGCGCTGGTCAGTTCTGGATGCTCTCTGTGCTTGTGGAATCTGTGTTTCCAAACAGACATCAGGCAGGCTGGAGAGACAGGCAGGAATGATGAAAAGCCCAGAAGCCCCCACTTCATCATGACAGATAAAGAAGTTTAGTTTATTTAACTTCTCAGAGAGAAGGTTAAGAGGTGCCTTGATCATGATCTATTAATACCTACACAGGAGAAATAGTTCAGATAGTAGATAGCTCTTTAATCTAATAGGCAAAGACATAATGCAATCCAGTGGCTGGAAGCCAAAACCTGACGTCTCCAGACTAGAAATAAGGGCACGATTCACCATCAGGTGCATCAAGCTCTGGAACAAGTCATCAACAGCAGTGATGGCATCTCTCCTGAGATGAAGGTGCGCCTGTGCTCCACTGATGGTTCCGATGCAGGAATGATACAAGGCCTGTCACCCCCAGGGGCAAGGCTGCGCAGACTATCGGCACATCACAACTACCACAACGACTGTTTGGCACTTAAAATGTGGGATTTTACAAATGGATGGTTGATGGTGGGTTTTTTTATATAGAGGAGGCAAATCTCCTTTCCTACCACAGCAATTTAAAACTGATCTGTAGCTAGGATGCTGTAAGGATATCAAAGAGCGTAACATTGGGATGGTTACTTTTGACTTCATTCATTTCCTTTATATAAGGTGTTAATAGACTTGTTGTGGCTTGTTGGAAGGGAAAACAAACAGGAAGGGGGAGCGAAAGGCTGGGATAAATAAACACATCCTTAGCTACATGGACAGCCCTGCACACTGAGTTTATAAGCTCCTCAAGAGAAGGGATTATAGCATGAGCTGTTTATCACTGCTTCTGAACTACAGAAGGACATCAAGTCTTAAGTCTTTTGTTAAAGCTTCAAGGTGAAGGCCAATGAGAAAGGACACTTTCTGAAAGTCAGGTGCCCCAAAATATCCCTCAAGATCTGTCCTTAAGATCAAGGTATCAAAAATCACTCCATGAGAAAACTCAGGGCTTAGTAATGATTCAGTAACCCCCCCACCAGCTCCGTGCACCATCAGGCTCCAGCAGGCTTTAGAAACTGCTTGTGGGAAGGCTTGCACCCCACAGCCCTGCAATGGGAGGCACCGGGCAGGGGAGAGGCAGCAGCAGCCCTTGCTTCAGCACTTCCATCCTGCTGCAATGCCCCTTCCCCAGCCAAGCTGCTGTCAGTGAGCAAAACAGCAGCTCTTTTTCTGCAACAAACCCCTCCACCCTCTCCATTCATATGTGGGCTGTGGGGCAGCGAAGTTTTTGTCATCTCAGCATTTACTTGCAGCATGGGAAGTCTCATCCAGGTGGGAAAGGGACCTCCATCTCCATTGGGAGCCAGCCAGAGTGGCACACTAGCACTGCAGCCCAGGGAGCTCTCCTCCAGCAGCAAAACCACAGCGTGCAGGTGGGTTTGCAAACATTACAGTATGACACCGGCTCTCAAAATGCCATGCTTAAGAACACAAATAATATTTCCTATTAGTCTGCCTTAATACATTGCTCTTTATGCTAACGGCGTTTTGGTGGATGTAATGTGCCGGGGTTACTGTGAGAATCATAACTTTGCATTTTGAGTGATTAGAACAGTAACCTTCATCTCACCTTAACAGCCACATTGGTATTTCATTACATATATTCCCACACAGATTATGTTGTTAAGGTAGATTTGGGGAGCCATAACTCAAGAGGAGAAAATACAAAACCTTCGCAGAAATCTGTTGCTGGAGAGCCTGGAAATTGGGTGCTTTCAAACTGCATTCGGGCCCAGATGTCGGGTTTAAAGGTGAGCTTCTCTGACTTCCCAAGTCACCAGCAGCCTCTCTGCCCTCCTGCCTGGAGCCATGCAGGGGAAAACGGTGCCTTTTAAACAGAGGCAAATTTTCTTGATGAGGGTGAGGTAGATCCACAGCAGCCCTTCCCTCTGACGGGCAAACTGACCACAAACACACACCACAGGGCCTCATTAATATTTTAATACTCACCACTCAGAGATGCAGAGCTGTAATATGTGAAGTTTCAAACCATGACCATCGCTCCAGATTAACACTTTAAATAGCTGGGAGAATCAGAAAACGTGATTGTGTTCAGCTGAAATCGTTAGAAGCATCCTTTAGTCCTTTAACCCTGCTTTCTGCCCCTGTTTGTCCTTCAAACCTGCTTTATTTCTCACATGGTTCTCTCATATTTCTTTCCTTTGCATGAGGCAGCCTCTGGAGCCATGTTACCTTGACTGCCCCGGGTTCAACATCCCTGCTTACATCACCACTGAGTGTAGCTACCCAATGCACATCCATTGCATTCAATGGTGTTTGGAAACCATTTGGTGTTCAGCTCTTCCCCCAGCCCTCCAGGCATTTGCACCAGTCCCATGTGCAAG
The DNA here is from genome assembly GCA_024733675.1 of Psilopsiagon aymara. NCBI lineage: Eukaryota > Metazoa > Chordata > Aves > Psittaciformes > Psittacidae > Psilopsiagon > Psilopsiagon aymara. The sequence continues at coordinate 17,005 of JANRGW010014035.1, forward strand.
GGGACACCCTGGAGGTCAGTGTCCAAGTAGCTCCAGGATTGCCCCAAGCTGTGGGACACCCTAGGTTTTTACAGCATTTTGTGGGTGTCTCAGGGCCCGAACTGTTTCTGAGCTGATGTGTGAGAGAGGAACAAACCCTTACTCTTTGGAAAGCATGCAGGTGCCCATCTGCTCTCATATTCTTACTGGGAGCCCCTTGATTTCCTCCTGGCACTAATCCCTGGCCTGCTTTATGCCCTGCATGGCCAAACTCTTTGGAACCCTGCCATTCCTGCACTTCCAGCACCTTGGCCCCCAGTGGGAGCAGAGCCCAGCGGTGGCCATGGGCCAGTTGGACTCCTGCTCCCAGCTCCTCCCCGTGGCTCATTGGAGGTGCTGAGCACAAGCACACATCAGGAGCAGTAAAATGGCTCTATGCTGCGTTCAGGTGGCACTCAGGGCTATTGTGGAGCTATGGCAGATGAATCAGCACCTTGTGTCCATGGGAGAGGATGGCTTGGGAGGGCACATCATCTGAGGAGCACCGGTGACAGAAATCCCAGCCATTTCCAGCAAGAGCAGCTCTTCCCCAACCTCAGGGCAAGCAGGAGCCCCGGTCCTCCTGCTGCACAACATGCAGGAAAATAAGAACAAGAAAGGGCAGTTTCAGGGCTTTCTCACTCCAAACAGGGATATACCAATGTAATCACACCGTATAACGAATGCTACGATGGGGAGCTGTTGCTATGGTGAGGGAAATAATATTTAAGCACCAACTGTTTATAAATATAAAATCCCCACAAAGTTTTCTAAAATAAGATGAAGGGGGCCAGGGCTGTCAGGGGATTGTAAAAGACTTGAGAAATACTGGTATTTTTGGACACGCAAGATCTGGGTACTCCTAAAACAGCAAAAGCAAGTCCAAAATGCTCAGCATCAAACGTGACAACCTGCTGTTGTGCTTCCCGAGATTTAAAGTCACTCTCATTGCCCTGAACTCGCTGTCACAGCCTGGCAGGCCTTGGGGAGGGCAGGCAAGGCCACTGTTCTCAGGGATTTATTTGTCTCTGGATCGTTGTGGCACAGGGACCTGGGCTGCGCTGGTTCTCGTAGGCCACTGGCTGCTGAGTTGTTCCAAGGTGCTGCTGAACATGCTGGAACCGTGACCCTATAAATCCTGGAGTCAGAGGTGAAGGTTTGGAGATCCCAGAGCTGGGGAGGCAGCTCTGGGGGTTGTCAGGACCTGGGTGTTTTATACATGGCTCTAAGAAAAAAGCTGCTGTGATTCCTTATAATGCCCAGGCAGCACTTAACATACACCAAGTAAGTCAGGGATATGAAAGTGAATATCCCTTGTAGTGACTCCAGAATCATAAGCTAGCTCTTGTCAGCAGCTGCCATTTCAGCAGAGGGGCAGTTAAAGTGCTAAAAGCACAGCTTAGCTGGCAACTGCTGGGCAAAAGGGAGACATTCAAAGTTGCAGAAAGTGAATGTCCAGCCCGTTCCGAGGGGACGAACAGAAGCAGAAACTGGGAGAAACGCAGCTATCGGACCCCAGCCGCCTCAACAGCCCTGCCGCTCTCCCTTGTTTCCGTCCCTCTGCCCCATCCCACCTTCCCAGGGAGTCAGGGTGGCACTTTCTTTCCTCCCGGTACCTCCGGCATGGGTTTGTTCCGCGGGCCGCAGCAGCGCAGGAGGATTCCTGCCGCTTGAGAACTATGCAGTGTTTTCTGCTACTGATGAGCAAAGGCTTCAAAAGGGAAACGAGCGAACACACGCACCCCGCTACCAACCATGGCGGGTGACTGCACCCCGGCACCGGGGCCCGATCCCCCATTCCCCGGCGCGGGGCACACATCTCCCGTGAGGACGGGGGAAAGAAAACTGCGCGTTTCCTGCTCGGCAAAACCCAGCGGCGGGGCCGGGGCGGTGCGGGCAGCGCGGAGGCTCCTCCGTGCCTGTGCTCGCTGCCGGGCTGCCCGGAGGAGGGCGGGGGAGCGGCTGCAACCCCCTCCCCTGCTCTCCTTCCCCTCCCCTTCTCTCCCCTCCCCTCGCCGCCGGAGGGGCGTGGAGAGGCGGCCCCGCGCGGCGGTTGCCCGCACGGGCAGGGCGGG